>PVIU01015261.1:0-48975 GCA_004026605.1 Ondatra zibethicus | reverse complement strand
AGGATTCAGCCTGAGATGCAGTCTGAGGATTCAGTCTGAGAGGATTCAGTCTGAGATGCAGTCTGAGGTATCAGCCTGAGATGCAGTCTGAGGATTCAGCCTGAGATGCAGTCTGAGGATTCAGCCTGAGATGCAGTCTGAGGATTCAGTCTGAGAGGATTCAGTCTGAGATGCAGTCTGAGGTATCAGCCTGAGATGCGGTCTGAGGATTCAGCCTGAGATGCGGTCTGAGGATTCAGCCTGAGATGCGGTCTGAGGATTCAGCCTGAGATGCAGTCTGAGTATGCATAGACACAGGATTGCCCCTTCCGCTTGAACATTGGTAGAGGTACTGTCTAGTGCCTGGCTGCTCTGCTGCTCTGATCCTTCAGCTTTCATCCCCTAATTTCTGACACCAGGTTTTTATTATTAAAACCAATTAGAATTCATGCTGCAAGAAACTATACATAAACATCTGTAAAGCTTCTGGTTATGAAAAGTTGATTTCCCATTGTAAAGTATACAATGTGATCTAGAAAAAGCAGAATGTAAGGATTGCACATATGTCCTAACAGCTGCAAATAAAATATCTCAAAAGATCTAAGGAGTCCGATTTACCTAGGGCCCAGTCTAATCTGTACCCAAATAAAGTAAGAAATTCGGAGAGACTCTGTTTCATTATAATTATAATTATTATTATTATTATAACTTTTATTGATTCTTTCTGGATTTCACACTATGCATTCAGATCCCACTTACCCCTCCCCATCTCACCACATCTGCCCTCTGCCATTCCTACTTAACCCCCAATCAAAAACAAGTTTAAAAGAAAAACAAAAACAAAACAAAGCAACACAAAATCAAAAACAAAAGTGAAATAAAACAAAAGAAGAAGAAGAATCTTGTAGTAGAAGCATTTCCTTAAATGCTTTTCATCCATTTTAGATTCCTCTGTTAAGAGTTATCTGTTTAGGTCTGTACTCCTTTTATTTTTATTGGATTATTTATTCTTTTGATGACCAATTTCTTGAGTTCTTTGTATATTTGGAGATCAGACTTCTGTCTGATATGGGATTAGGGAAGATCTTTTCCCATTCTATAGGCTGTTTTGTCTTGTTGACAGTGTCCTTTCTTTACAGAAGCTTTTCAGTTTCAGGAGGTAACATTTATTAATTGTTTCTCTCAATGTCTGTGCTGCTGGGGTTATATTTAGGAAGTGGTCTCCTGAGCCAATGAATTCAGGTGTACATCCATTTTCTATTCTATGAGGTTCATTGTGGCTGGTGTTATGTTATGTTTTGGCTATCATGGGTGTTTTGCTTTTCCATATGAGGTTGATTCATTTGGACTTGAGTTTTGTGCATGGTTGATAACCAGTTATGCCAGCACCATTTGTTAAATATGCTTTCTTTTTTCCATTTGATATTTTTTGCTTCTTTGTCAAAAATCAGGTGTTTGAAGGTGTGTGGATTAATATCTGGGTCTTCGATTTGGTTTCAGTGATCCTCTTTGTCTGTTTTTATGCCAATATCAGGCTGTTTTTAGTAGTAGAGTTTGAAGTCAGGGATTGTGATGCCTCCAGAAGGTCTTTTATTGTACAGGATTGTTTTTGCTATTGTGGGTGTTTTGCTTTTCCATATGAAGTTGACTATCTTTTTTTTTTTATTGAGGTCTGTGAAGAATTTTGCTGGGAATTTGGTGGGCATTGCATTGAAAAGATTGCTTTTGGTTTGATTGCCATTTTTACTATTTTAATTTTACCTACCCAAGGGCAAGGGAGATCATTCCACTTTCTGTTGTCTTCTTCAATTTCTTTCTTCAAAGATTTAAAGTTCTTGTCATACATGTCTTCCACTTGTTTGGTTAGAGTTACTCTGAGATATTTTATGCTATTTGTGGCTATTGTGAAGGGTGATGTTTCTCTGATTTCTTTCTCAGCCTATTTATCTTTTGTGTACAGGAGGGCTACTGATTTTTTTGAGTTAATCTTATATCCTGCTACATTACTGAAAGTGTTTATGAGTTGTATAAGTTCCTTGGAAGACTTTTTAAGGTTGCTTATGTAAACTATCATATCATCAGAAAATAATGAGAGTTTGATTTCCTCTTTTCCGATTTGTATCCCCTTGATCTCGTTTTGGTGTCTTATTGCTCTAGCTAGGACCTCAAGAACTATATTGAATAGATATGGAGAGAGTGGACAACCTTGTCTTGTTCCTGGTTTCAGTGGATCTCACAATTTTTAACCCCTCCTCTTCCCAGGGGTTCCTTGAACTCTGAGAAGAGGGACCCAAATGGAGACCTTCAACTTGGTCACAATGTCTGGCTGTGAGTCCCTGTATCTGCTCCCATCCCCACTGCTAGAGACAGTCTCTCTGACGGTGAGTGTAGGAGGCACTAAACTATGATTATAGCAGAACATCATTACATCAGTCATTGTTTTACCACTCCCACAAGTTTGGTGCCACCATTGCCCCAACCCATTTTGCAGGAAGGACTGATTGTAGGTCCAAGGTTTTATGGCTGGATTGCTGCCCCATTCCCACTACTGGAAGCCTTTCCTGGTTACAGAATATGGAGAGCTCAGGCTCTATGTCTTCCATTACTAGGAGTTCTCAATTAGGTCATCCTCATAGAAGCCTCAGAGTTTCTACATCACTATATTTCCTCTAACTCAAAATTGCAACAGGCTTTTATGTCCTTAAGCTTATTATGCATCCAAAGATGACACTGAACTTCTGATCTTCCTGTTCCACCTCTCAGGTAGTGAGGTTACAGGTGTGTGCCACCATCCCTCATTTACATAGTGCAGAGAATAAAATCTGTATTTTGGTACAAGCCATAGAGGCACTCGACCTCCAGATCTGTATCCCGGCCTTCATAATCTTGATCTTGACAGGTTTTTACCTCTCAGGACACCCATTAGGTGAGATTAGTGTTCTAATTGTTTCAGGAAAAATGATAGAAAGGTATTTTCCTTGGGAATGTGCAAGCTATCTCAACATATTCCCACTGAGGATTCACCTCCAGAGGCTGAAAATGCAATCGCCCTTAAGCTTTTCTCAGGCAACCTCTAAATAGACTGTACTTTGCCACTATTTATTAATGTTATCTACATTTTAAAATGAATGTTCCCTATCTGTGGACTCTGCTCACTAACAATACACTGATTCAGGTCATGGAAGATTAGCTGGGATTTTGTGTAATTTGATATTTGACGATGATAGTAAAATATATACCAAATCAGAACTGGGCTTGTAAATGGAGATAGTTTTCAATCTGTAATGTTCCATTCAGAAATCATTGTGATGCCAAATCCTAAGACCAAAACACTGAAATAAAAGACTTGATCACCTATTTATATCTGTTGAAATATTTCCCCGCTTTGTAAATATATACTTACCACAATATTACAGTGGATCTAAATCCCTGTGTATGTTTCTATGTTCATTATTTGTGTGCATCTATAATAGATTATTTATAAATTGAAAAATATATACATAAAGTTTTACAAAAGAACAGTCTATATACTCATATGAATATAATTAGCCATGCTTAATATAAATAGGATAGAGTATGTAAATTATATATAGGAAACCCTATATATTATTTATATATAAATAAATATACTGTTATTTTGTATGTGTTTATACATAAAATAATAGGTATGTTTGTATTGAAAGATGATTGTTTACTCTATTGTTTATAATCTCTGTACGTAATTGTGACAAACATTGGTAAACATTGTGCAGTTATGGCTTTTTGCATGTTCTTTCTTTAGTGCATGTATTATGATGTGCATACATGTGCATGATATATGGGTATATATGTGATTGCATGTACAGGCAACTGCATGCCACAGTCTACATGTAGAAGTTAGAGAACAGCCTCAGGGCTTCATCTTGGCATTAAACCTTTGAGAACCAAGTCTCCTGCCCTTTAACACTATGTACAACCTGAGATTCCAGGAAAGAGCCTCCTCCCACTGCCTTCCCCTCTCCCTGTAGAAGCTCTGGAACTGTAGGTGCACACTACCATGGTCAGATTTCAGGTGTGCTCCAGGAACTCAAATCCAAGTCCACTTCTGGTTCTTGTGCATGTTTATTTTATTTTAGTAACTGCTGTAAATGAATTACAAATGAAGGATTTCTAACATGAATTGGCTTGTACAGTGTTCTTCATTTCAAAATTTATATCTGTAAAAACCCTGTTTGGTGACAGTGATTCACGTCATAATAAGGTGTCTTCCCCAGAGCATTAGACACATTTAAATTTAATTGAAATATAATTATATCATTTATTTCCTCCCTCCCTCTTGTCCTTCCAACCCACCTCCTCATTTTCCTTATAATAGGAGATACTGGTTTTTATTATGGGTGGAGATACCTGTGGGCACTGATTAGAGTAGTTTAGCAAGCCTGCAACTCTCTCTCTCTCTCTCTCTCTCTCTCTTCTTTTTTTGCCTGGACCTTTCAAGCATGGGCCCTGTCTGTTTTTCACAATAATCTGTTGTTCACAAACTGTTTCCCAGGGAGTTTTCATTTAATTGTGGTATCCAAAATATGAATGTTTGAGGGACAACATGGTTGGACTTTCTTCAAATACTGATACATACAATTCATTTTCACAAAAGATCATCAGATTGAGTTTATTTAAAAAGAATTTCTTTTGGTATTCTTAAACATGATATCCTAGACTAGTGCTGAGATTGGGAGTAGAGAAATGGATAAAAATGGGGTTTGAGTCCCAAGGAACTTGTTCTCTGACAACAGGAATACCATGTAAATTAGTCATTAACTTGCAGTACTGTTCTACAATTATTACAGCATTCTACTATGTTTGGTCATTAGAAGAGAAGGTAATAATATCTTTAAAAAAGGTACTATCAGTGCCATATGTCAAACTACAGATTTTAAAACATATTTTTCTGAGAAACAGACATCAATGTGATATGTTATTATAACAAACCATTATCCTTTGCCTGGAGGTTTTCTGCAGTGAGAGATGTTGTCTAAACTGTCTACAATATTGATGATAGATTAATAAAGTCAGAAACCAAGTCTGGGTAATTATGAACTCTTAGCACAGCATAACTTTTCTGAGTGGCATGGGTGGTTATTGGGTTATCTGTTGGTTTAGGACCGGGTTGTATGCAGGAAGGACAGGCATGGAGTCAAAGAATGAAATTCAAGAGTTCACCAATATGCTGACTATTTAATAAATACATCTAAGGCCGCTGGCTATTCTCTTGCACACAGCTGTTCAATGGGAGGGAATATCAAGAGGATGATAGAGTACATGCACAGACAGTGACACCTGAGAAATCACAGAGCACACAAATAATACAGTTCAGCTGGGAGCAGAAAGCAAAAGTACCGAGGAAGCTGATAGAATTCTGGAATGAGTCACTGGCAAGGCAGAAGAGTTTACATTATAAATTGTCATTTGATGCCATGGAACAGGTTCAGCAATAAGTTGCATGGTTGATTTAGGATTCAACAAGGTTGCTCTTTCTTCAGAAAAATGGAGGTATCAGAAGGACAAAATCTGAGAATTACCATTGCAAGGAAAAATCTACTGAAAATGTCTAAGAAAGAATAATGTACCAAGACGGAGAAAACACAATGGGAAGTGCAGGAGACGTTAAGGGACATGACACTTCAGCTGGAGAGATGGCATTTCACATTTCTGGCTCAGTAATGAGAAAGGCTCCCGCTCAGGGTAGGTGAGGACAAGGACAGACGGAAGTAGAGCAGCGGTGACATTTTTATGATTCCTGATATTTAGCTGTACAAAGTTATGAAGTCACTACACAGGAATGAAAAACACAAACTTTCCACAATTTTTATTTTCAAATTGACAATGATATAATGCTTCTACACTATGGTGAAGGGTCTACTAATTTCTGACCTATAACTGATAAGTCATAAGTCATCTTGTTTTCCTCTGCTTAGAAGGGGAAGGAGCCACCTCCAAATCTATAAAGTTCTGTATGAGAAGGGATCTTGATGAAAGCAAACACAGAAAACAGTGACTATTTCAGAAACATACTTTTGAGTTGCCTAGTGTATCCTTGGGCCTGTTTTAATGAATGGCCTGACTTCTTCACGAGCACCTTCACCATTGAGGCCTTGTCTCCTCTGGTATACTTCTATTAACTAATGTGATTCTAGTAGCAATTCCCACTGTTATGCTAACTGTTGGTATTCTCTACGATACAAAAAAATTTCATAGACAATCATTTTCTCTGATTCTATTAGGCATTTCTGTCTCCTTTGACAGGTACTATATTTCTTGATTGACACATCAGTTTGAAATATATTTGACTTCTTTTTCTTCACCCATAGAAATTGGTTGAGGTGCTTTAAAGGTAGAAAACATAGCATTTCAGTTTGAAGAGGAAGATGCAGCTTGGATTATGGAGAGTTTCACTGCCGGTAATTGTAAGGCCTACTCCTAATGAACACTAAGATTAACTGTTGCAGTCATGCTTTGCAAATAATCTTATGTTTAAGGAAGCTAAATGCCTACTCCTAATGCCGCAACAAGCTAAAATTTAATTCAGTTTCATGAGGAAATGAAATTCTTCAGCTTACACAAAAACCCCTTGCAAAATATAGGACAGTCCCTGTAAATATCCCTTACGAGCTTTCAGTTACTGTGTTAGTTCACTCAGGAGAAGAATCACATAGCCATGAATGACTGTCAACAAAACAGTCACTTTGGGACATTCTGTGTCCTGAATGGTGTCATTAGTGTCATCTGAATAGTTCCTTTTCTCTTGGCACGGAAAACATAATGGTAGGTATTTCTACTGCCTATATGCATGGCTCTTCAACAAATGTCCAGGCATTTTCAAATGAGATTTAAAGATAACTTAGAAGTGTTTGCAAAATGTTCCTTTGTGTGCCAAAGAGAGAATAAAGTTTATATTGGACATCTATTAGGTGTTGCTTTTTAGTATAAAGAATTTGGGTATGGTCTAACCTCTACAGAAACCAGAACTTTAGTATAAAACTAATGTAATATGACTATAATAATAATGATCATGATAATAAAACTGTAGTATGATCCTATTATGCCAGTCCTACATATGTAAAGAATTAAAGTCAGTAAACAACACAGATACCTACAGAATCTTGTTTTTGTTACAACTCATTAAAACAGCCAAGTAATTATATCAGCTTAAATGCTCATTAACAGATGGCTATATTGAGAAAATAGGGCAAATATATTCAAAAAGGAATATTGTTGAGGTATAAATTAGAATGCTGCTATTTCATTTGTAAGAAGATAGGATAAACAAAGTAACAGAACAAAGTCACATTTTTAATATGTACCTTGAAAACATTTCTTTTATAAGAAACAAATATTTCTATGGAAATAGTAGAAATTTGTAAAATTGAGGTATATTTTGCAGAAGATCAAGATACAAAATATTTTGGGGCCAGACAAGTATTTCTCTGTCACTTAGGGCAGTATTGCTTCCCTTTGTATTTAATTGTCTATAATCTATAAGTTTCTTAAGAAGCAAACTTTGAATTACTTTTCAATGTATGAAAAAAAAATCTGGTATCTCTGGAATCAAAAAGCAATATGAGTTGATTCTGAGGTAAAACCAAGTGGGGGAATTACCTTTATTCAAGCCAATCTCACGAAGTAGCCTTATATAGTGACATAATACCTATGGATTCTGTCTTGAAATTTCACCCACTCTATTTCCCTACCTCACCCTGTCATTCTGACTGAAGTTTTGATGACTGGATCAACCAACATAGAGTCTCATTTCCTCTTTTCCCAAAGTAGTTATGTGATAGTAAAATTTCAAGTCCCATGCTGCCTGTAAGAAAAAGAGCAATACAGCCTGTTCCAACCATTAAAATCATGAAAACATCAGTGTCTTAGTGTTACAAAGGGAATAAAAACAGGGAGAGGCACAAAAAGGAAAATTTGTCTTTATGCGTTCAATTTTGAAACAACTGAACATGGGCACAGTGGGAAATATAATAAAAATACATAAACAGGGTTGAGTCTTGATAGATTAAATTTTCAATGAACTGTCAACTATACATGTTTAGGTTATTGTCTATAAACTCCCTACTGTATGTTTTTCCATTTGACAGTTTGATGTCCCGTTCTTTGAATTTTCCCTTTTTATTATTGAAGAGTGTAGTTAAAGAAAAAAACGGAAAATATCAATAGAGCTCAGTTTTATGTTTGAACCATTCAAACTGATTCTGAGAAGTTAGAACAATAACCCAAACTCTTTGAGGAACAACTTTCCTCATCTAAAACAAATGAGAATATAACAAAATAGTTATATATAATTATAGAGTAGAAACCCATGTTCTCCATCTATTTAATCAAATATTGAAAATGTCACCTTCAGAATTATCCAGGACACTGACACATCAATCTCCACTCTAAACCAAATCTTAAATAGTTCAGTTCTTGTTATAGCACTTTCCACATCAGGACAGTCATTAGATATAGGAGGATAACAATTTACGGTCCTCACATACATACTGGTACTCTTTCCTGGCCTGTCTGTATCTCTGCTATACAGTAGTGCTGTGTATCTCTTTTGCTCTCCTATAACTCTGGAGCTTACGAAATCTATCATTCTATGTTGAAACAACTTTGCTTACACATATCTGTTAACAATACTCATTTCTACCTCAATATTTTCCCTTCTTTCTTTGTAATTAAGTAATAACTATACTGTTTTATTCTAGTAATAATGATATTTTAAATTTAATCTTAAATTTAGATTTCCCTAAATTTCAGTTACCCCTAATGAACTATGATTTCTGTAGAGTAGAATATGACACACACACACACATTAAATATCTAATGGTCTAATTAAAATAATAACTATTTCTATCTTAAACATTTATAATCTCTTTGTGATAGGAACCTAATTGCTCTCTTTTTTTTTTCTTTATAAAATATGTAAGTAAATTTTCTGAACTGAAATCACCCCACTGTGCTATTAGAGACCAGAATGTATAACTTCTACTTATTTTGTTGCCTGTTTTCTAACCTCCTTCCGTCTTCTTTCCCCTCTATTCTTCTTATCCTCTAATAAAAATTACACTTTCCTGTTACAATATCACTCTTTTATTACCCATATATTAATGAAAAGTATGAGACTTGTGTTTTTATAATTATCTCAGTTCACGTGGCAGTGTAACAAAAAAGTACCTCTTATAGCATGTCTGTAATTTTTATAAGGTGAGCACATATATGTTGCTGAGTGAAAGCCCAGTTGTCACATAAATGCTTGTTATGACCAAGAAAATTAACAGCGGATGAAGAGATCAGGGTGCCTATCATGACCAGAAGCTTTAGTAGTTACTCTTTTTTGTTTATATTAAGAATTGGTGAGTACTAAATCTGTGTGTAAAACAACCACTTGTGTAAAGTGTGGGAAAGTGCAGCAACAGCCACATCACCTGCTGTATGTGTTTTGTTGTGAACAAGAACACTGATACAAGATTTGAAATCTCAAAATATGCCATTGAGAATGATTACTAAAACAGTTTTTATAGAACATGGTAAATAAGTAAGATTGCCTCAATGGTCATGATTTTCTCAGTAATTATAAGTATAGTTTCAGAAAAACATAGTGATTAATGATAAATCTAAAATGAGAGTCTGGGATTTAACAATGGTTTTATCTTAATTTTCATGTCTCAGTTGTCTTAGGAATGGTCTATGCATACGGACAGAATAATGTCATGCTTCAAAATTTTAAAACTGTAATCAAGTTTTCATTGGAGTTTTTTTGTCACTTGAAGTCATGTAGATTTTCAAAGAAATTATGGAGTTCAAATTTCATTTTTAAACTAAATAACTTTTTGATGTCAGTTTTCTTGAATTTCAAGTTATTAGTCTAAAAATGAAAAATCTTGATATTCTCAATGAAATGGAACAAATGTGAAACAATTTCTATAAAACAGATATTGCTTCTACATTTGTGTGAGAAATACCTTAACCCTTTCTTAGTTTAGAGATAATCTAAATTAACAAAAGTAAGTTCTCACACAATACAGTTATATTGTGATAACTGCTTGCCAAAAGGGCCTCAGAAAAAAACAGGTACAATTAAAGATTTTGAGATAAGGAATCAAAACAAAATTAGCTGACTCATTTTAAAGTATGTAATTGCTTTAAAATATGAGAAAAATTGGAAATTATTGTGTTAAATGTCATTAGACCGGCAGATGAATACAATTGATTGTCAAATAGCTAATTGAATAATGTATAGCCATTTAACTCACTTCCCATGTGTCCCGAGAATATGGCAGAATTGAAATCAAGGTTTTCACTTATTACAGTTCACTGCCGAGAGCTCCCTTGCAATGTCTACCAAAATAAATGAAATGAATTGATAGTGAAGGATTCTGTCTTTTTATCTTAAAACTCATCAGCATATAAACACCTGGGTTGTAAGCTTTTTCAGGATCTATATCATGCTTTAAATTAGATGATCACACTTCTGAGTTATGTACAATACACTGCCACCATCAGTCACTGTTTATCTCACCCACCTGAAAGAAAAGGAAAAAAAATCTGCATTATTGCTAAGATATAGAGATGTTTGGGAAACAACAAGAAACAAAACAGGCAAAAGAATACATATGTATGTTTATATGGCATATATATTTATATAGCTCATGATGTCATGCTAAAATAAAGGAATGAAATCTTAGCAAGTGCTTTATTTTGCAGATAAAGTGCTGTGCTTTGGAAGACACGTTATTCTGCATTAAACCTAACTTAAATACACCAAGCATATTGGTGCATGCCTTTAGTCTCAGTACTTGAGAGGAAAAGGAATGAGGGTCTCAGTTCCAGGGCAACCTGGCCTTCACAGTGAGTTCCAAGACCAAGGCTACCAAGAGAAACCCTGTCTAAACAAACAAACTAACTAACATAAATACTTTTTAAAATATGTCAAATAAATATTTGAACTACAGTAATTTTTCAGTCACTCAAAATTATCTCAATCTTTCTTTTGATAAATTGAAATGAATCCTCCAATTTCTGGATGAATCTTACATTAACTCATCTAGAAGCTTGGTGCTATTCCCAAAGTCACTATTTGTCTAGTTAGCTCCTGCTGAGTTGGCAGCCTGTAATATGAACAATGTTCTGGTTTACTAACTTGATAATAAACAGTCCTAGTAGTGTATAGGCATGCAATACATTTTGTGAAATAAACGAGCAATTGAATAAGTGAAAAACAGATGATAAACAAGTGAAAGTTGGATTGCTGCACAGATGAGTAGGTAGATGGATGTGCAGTCATTTCCCTTTGTTTTGGACGAATTAAAAAAATTCTATTGCCATTAACTTAAAAGAATTAAAACTCCTTAGTATGTTAATTTTCTTAAATATTTCCACATGTGTACTCCAAATTCAGTATACCATGCAAATTTTTCTCTGTAACACACATCAAAAAGGAATTTAGGGTAAAACAACTTTTTAAAAAAAATTCAAGAAATATTGAGCAGTCTACAAAACCCTTACACAAAGAAAGAGGAGATCAATTGATGCTATTATCAGTGCACTTAAACATAGCTTCTAAAAATGAGACACTGATGAAAAGGAGTTTAAAAGCTGTTCCCTTAATACCATTCTAAAATAGTTGATGTTATTTTATTTTTTCTCCTCCAAGCTTTCAAAATACTCATGCTGAGATACTGAGATTGTATTTAGTTCATGAAATTAGTGACATAAAGCTTCTGCAGCCACCCCTATTATCTAACACAAAGATGCCAAAGCAGAATTGAAATCCTATTATATATATATTGCATTAAATTGGTTCCCAGCAGGGCATCTTAATTAAGATGTGCTTATTACCTGGGTCCAGATTAAGTAGCATGGACTGTATCATAGTCTTTATAGTCAGACAAGAAGCAGGGTTATCCAAGGCCCAGTTTTACTAATGAAGGCTAATGGCCCATTGCCTTCATGGTACAATGGTGGTAGGGGACTTTTTAATACCCTACCAGACACTATTTTAATTTAATGCTAAGAATGCACATAACCCTATTGCCCTTTCTTAAGTAAATACTTGTAGGACTTTGAGTATTACCCTCCTAATGAGAAATTTGCAACAGACTTTCACTTTATGCTGTGGCAATAATCTGATTCTACTGAACCGGGTAAAACTGGCTTTGTTCTCTGGATGAACTCTTGTCTTTCCTCAAGGTATTTCCCATCTCTCCCCACAAATCAGTGGATGTTGAGGGGAATGATTAGCAACCTAACTACTTACAGTGTCAAACAGAAGCCTCAGTTTAATCCTTAGGATTCAGTGCCCAAGCAGTTGAATTCTGACATTTGGATAATACTTTTATGCTCTTTAATGATATATGACAGTAGTAAAGAGAAAGAGAGGGAGAGAGAGAGAGAGAGAGATTTCAAAAGTCTTGGATATCACACAACTGTTCAATTTTGCTATCCTGTTTTTTTTTTTCATTTTGCTATAAAGTCCTTCATTTCTTATTTAATGCTTATCAGTTGTTCATCAGGAGATGGATTAACTTGGTTGACTACGAAAAGTAGATGTTGGCAGACAAGGTAACATGATGCTTTCTCCTGCAGGTAGCTACTCTCCCGTGCATGTTCAGTGGCCTGTGAGTAAAGTCTTTCTGAGCATCCTGAATGTTTCACTCTTGAGTTTTTAGGAATGCTATATCTACTGTAAATATTCAGTTGGAAAACAATGATACTAGGAAACAGTACATCTAGCACCTTGAAAATCAGAATTCCTGAAAGATCTAGCACATGTACATAATTATTTGATGAAAGCGACTCAGTTATTGGTGCTGCAATAATTATGCAAATTGTAATAGTGATTTTCACTATCAGTGAGTGATACCTTTACAGGTAACAGCACTATGCACTTTACTCACAGAGAATAATAACAACATAGAGTGCTGACACTTGGCGAGTTCTCAAGCTGGATTCACTTGGCAATCAGGACAGCAAGGAACCTTAGCAAACACATATGTTTCTGGTTGTCATTCAGCTACTGGAGTGTCAGAGAATATTTGGCACTTAACTCTACGCCAAGTATTTTTCCTATTTGATTGTTGGATATAAGCCTTGGAGCATGACGTGAAGTAATTTAGCAACTGGAATAGCACACATTTGGGACAAAACTAATTTCATAGGAAAGCTGATCACAGACCCTCAAGTTGTTTATAAAAATGTTACCTTGTCATATAATACAATGTTGAAGATCAAGAAATGGGTGGGGAAAGCAGCTGATGGGAAAACGTCCTTCAGTTCTGATGAAAGAGAGTCAATTTTTCACGATAATATCATCTTAGCTACAAATGCCAAGGTACGCTTTGATGTGTACTCCTTCATCTCTCCCCAGTTTTCAAGAGCTGGGCAGTGGGGTTGGCAAGTCTGTCTTTTAGCGAGCTCTGCTTCACAGTGTGTGTCACAGTGCAGTTCTTCCCCTCTGCCTAGTCACTAATAATACAATGGGTTTAAATTCTCCCAGAAGTGTATCGAGTATATGTATTGTAATCCACAGACATAGAAAACCACGAAGGCAGTGCATGAGAGTTTTATTTTTCTTCTCTAGAAAAGGCATGCAAGTATATTGTCAGGCACCGGACTTCTCATCATAACTGCATTATGAAGAGTGTCTGTTGGGAAGAGGGGAGATTTTTTTGTAGGATTCTCCACATTCATTGGCTATGCAATTTGTTCCTCAGCCTTAGCCATCCACCTCATTCACAGGTGACATTTGTCACTGTCACTACCTCCTTAGAATCGACAGCACTGTGACAATGACAGAATCCTACATCTTCTGCCCCGAGTTGAGCAGAGGACTGAGGACTGGGAAAACTGACACTTCCGATGCTGCCAATCTTTTGCCTTTCTTTTTCTTCCACAAAAAAAAAATGCATGTTTTAGAATTAGTGAATCTTTAGAGTATAAAACTTGTAAGTTCTAAAAATACTCTCTAAACATTCACTGTTCCCTATAATCCAATGAGAACCCCCATTAATGTCGTAATCATTATTTAACCTCCACAATGAATTGAGTAACCTTTCTATTGATTTTTCCTGTCTGATTATAATTTTGCTGTCATAATTCACCCAGCTACCAATATGATATTAACAAGAAAGTAAAAATTTACTCATGCTTAAAACATTTTAAATGGATGATTTTTGATGCATTGGTGTAAACTTTCTCTTTCTCTTTCAGGATAGCGCATATAGAACCCTAAGAACCAGCAAGAATTAGGCTGGATTTGTTCCTTTCCATGACCCCGAGTAAGTATGTCAGTTCCCAGAATTCTATAGAACTCAGTATGCTTTGGCTGACTTAGTTAAATAATTGCAGGGCATGTTACATCTCTCACTCTGTTCTTAGACTTCACTAAATTAGAGATTACATTTGTACCAAATATTAAACAAAACTACAAGCAAACTTAAAGGGAGTTGTTATGAGATATTCCATTTATGGGTTTAATAGTGGGAGGTTTACACGAATTGGAATGATGTTTGTAGAAGTGAATAAGTTATAGAAGAAATGAATCATTCAAAAAATACTAAAATCTTAAGTAAGCAAATTTATACTTGGAAAAGGTATATTCTAAAGAAATAGCATACACTTATATTAAGAGTGTTTTCAATTTTTTTTAACTTCCTAGCTGTCAAAGAATCTGAAAAATCCACACCTCCACAACAATATTACTTAATGCCATTCTTCCTCTGTTTGTCTTCAGTATGCAGCAATATATTCATAAGTATAGGAATGTACTATACACTCCAGTCATTTTTCCAATAACACTCTTACCCCAGATAAAGGCTTGAAGTGATAGCCAGTCAGGGTTTTCTCACACATGTAACTATCTTCTCCCTCAAATTCAGAGAGAGAATGGCATTTCTTTGTTTAACTACAAGCAGAGCACTGTATTCCACTCTCCTAGCTGAGTTCCTTGTTATAGAGGAGACAAAGAGTGGAAATCGGTGGGAAGGAAAGATGCCTTAGACATGAGTCTGAATAATCTTTCCAGGTTCTCAGAAGTGAATATAGAAAGATCTTTTGATGAATTAGATTACACATACACACACACACACACACACACACACACACACACACACACAAAAGATTTGTCCAGGACATAAAAGGAATGTTCAAGTGGAATTTCTGGAATTGTGGTGATATTTATGTATAATTTATAATACTGCCTTTACAGAAGTCTTTTTTTTTCCCCAATGCATTCAGGATGTTTTAATCAACATATCTTATTTGTTTTATGGAGAGCAAATGTTTCTACTTTGGATTATATGCTTCATTTCCTGTATCTAAAGTTATTTTTTTTTATGAACAACATCTTTCTGGGTACCATTTGTTCTACCTCTGACACCTTAAAATAAGATAAAAAGTCAAGAAGTTAGTAACTCCTGCCTAGTCATCAAGTCTTTGGGATGATTGACAGAAGGACAGAGCTGCACTTATATACCTGGCAGAAATTAGGTTTGTGCTCCAAAAATCAGAAGACTGAAAGTGAGAAAGGTATTTATGATTCATGGGATAGGATGGTAGGTGTTTGGATGAGTGTTTGAACATGGTAAAGTGTCGAGGCAAGTAGAATATGGAGAAACTGTGAAAACACTTAAGAACTAACAACCTTAAAGAATGTTAGATATTTTAGGTTATGAGAATGAACTTATTGATAACACCAAAGAACTTTTGTTAGCCAAAATAGTTTTCATAATCACATATATAACATAGAAAAAGTGTAGATAACTCTCTCACAGGAGAGCCACATCTAGACATCATTGAGCATTTTCTTAGTTGTTAGTGTTTCCTGTTAGTTTTTAGAGAATAAAAACAAAATCAACAACAACAAGAGCTAGACAGAGTAGTCTTTTTTGACAGATATGCTAACTCAGGTGGATGTGACATTACATTTTGTCTTTTGTTGTAAATCCTGATTTTGATGAATACAGATATTATGTGACATATCCTCAGCTTTTAATATTCAGTGACTCTATAGGTTTCATGGTATGATAGACTCAATTATATATAATAGTTTCAGTTGTTTTTCAATTATTTTCATGGTTAATATCCTGCACAAAAGTGGAATTGAAAATGTACTTTGATAACGGGGCAAGACTAAGCAATGTTGGAATCAACCCAAAAAGTAGAGAAAGGTGGAATCTTCAGACTTGGGAACGGATCACTGAGAAGCAGAGAATATGATCCCTGCAAGAAGACTCTATGATGGGAACTTGCGTATTGCACCCGAGTTCTCAGAAAATCCTCAGGTTTCTGTAGTGCTTTTTCATTTGCATTTTAATAAATAAAGCTTGCCTGAAGATCAGAAAGCAGAACAACTTCCCTGACCATCCTTACAGACCAGGCAGTGGTGATGCACACCTCTAATCCCAGCCACACTAGCTTGCCATAAAAACTGGGGAGTAGTGGTGCATGCCTTTAATCCCAGCCCTAAAGAGGAATATAAGATGGAAGGAGACAGCTCTCAGACAGTCTCATTCTGAGGGTTCCTGGTGGCAATATTGCCATTAAACAGTGAAGTAGAGGTAAGAGCAAGTGGCTGGCTCCTTTGTTTTTCTGACCTTCAGACTGAACCCCAATATCTGTCCATGGGTTTTTATTAATCGTGCTACTGGTTTCTCTGAAACTTAACTATTCCTTTAGATAGGGTCAAAGTCTTCAGAGACTGCACTTCTTCAGTAGCTAAGTATCACTCTGCATGAGACACTGGCCTATAAGAGTAATAGACTTGAGTAGGTAGAACACAGTACTGCCATCAGATGGGAAATGGAGGCCTGTTTGCCAAACAAGGTATGGGGAGAACATTTTTCCTATATCTAGAGCCAAAGAATAAACTAACGTCATAATATATTAAAATATTCATTTTCCAAAAATCATGCCTAACCCAACTGTCATCAGAGGGGTATCATCCAGCAAACAATAAGAACATTTGCAGAGACCCCACCCCCCAATCAAAAACTAGGCATAGCCAGGGGAATTCCTCAGAAGAGGGGTAAGAATAATTGTAAGAGCCAGAGAGATATTGTCTACTTGAAGAACATGGCCAACAGAATCAACTAAGCTGGGCTAACAGGGGCTCACAGAGACTGAAGCAACAAACATGGACCTTACGTGTCTGAGCTAGATCCTCACAGAAATCTCATGGCTGTGTATCTGGGTGTTCTCATGGGACTCCTAACAGTGGGAGTGGGGGTGTCTCTGACTCTTTTGCCTACCCTTGGTACTCTCTTACTACTACTGAGTTGTCTCTTCTGTCTTAGTCTTAATTTAACTTGTTAGGTCATGTTCAATGAATACTCCTGGGAGGTCTGCTCTTTTTTTGGTGGGGGGGGATGAGGAGTGGATCTTGGGGAGGGGGAGGTGAGAGAAGAAACTGGGAGGAGTGAGGGAGGGCAAACTGCAGTAAATGTAATATATGAGAAAAGAATAAAAGAAAAAAAAGAATATTGAGTTTCAAATATGGAGATATATATGTTTTTCAAAAATATGAATACATAGTAATCATTTTATTTATTTGTACTTTTTGTTGTTTATGTGTATGTGTGTGCCACATATATGAAGTTGCCCATATAGGCCAGAAGAGAGTATGGGATCTTCTGAAGCCTGAGTTGCCAACGTCTCTGAAGTGCCTGATGTGGGTACTTAGAACTGAACTGTTGTCCTCCAGAAGGACAACAGTTGTGTTCTTAACCATGTAATCATTTATCTAGGGACATCTATATTTTATTGAAATGGAAAAAATTTACATATACAAGTCTGGGGAGAAGAGTCAGTTGGCAAAATGCTTGCTGTACAATGTTGAGAACCTGACTGTGTTCAATCACCATCATGCATGAATAAAGGTGGGTGGTTCAGGTAATAGGCACCTGTAATCCCAACCAGCACTGGGAAGTTTGAGGCAGGTGTAACCATGAGGCTCTCTGGCCAGCTAATTTAGAAAAAGTTGTTGAGCTTCAATTTCAGGGACAGACTCTACCTCAAAAAAAAAATAACAATAAGGTAGAACACAGTAGAGGAAGGCACTGAACATAAACCATTGTCTTCTACCATCATGAATACAAACAAAAAAAATGCACACATGTACACAGTATTATCTGATATCTCAATATATAGAATAAAGTAAAAATCTAAGTATGGATATTTATCCCCTCAAACATTTATCATTTGCTAGTGATAAAAGTTCCAAGTTTCCCTGGTTTGTTGAAATGAATGATATATTGTCATTGTTCACAGTTGCTTGACTTTGCAGTAGAATTAAGGAGTTGTGTCTTCTTGAAAGTTAGTAGCTATTTACCCTCATGCCCCTATCTCAAAGTTCCGAATGAGTGATTCTTTCAAAATGAGTTCAGCAGTCAGTGAGGAGTAAGGGTCTGGAATAAGATGGAAAACAATGACGAATTCTTGACCTGGTAACAAGCAAACATATACAAAGGATGGCATCTTGACTATAAGCTTTCATGATACCGATTTTCCACAATATGTTGGGACAATAAAGGATATTGATCAAATGACTAATTTGTGGAGTGGAAAGGTCTGATACTTCATTGAATGTGAACTTATTCCAGTTTTACTAATACCAAATTAATAGACAGGTTTTCATACTTCTGTGTATTTCTTTCTGGGAACTGCAAGTATTTAAATGCAAACATAAGTGTATAGGACAAAACTTTGATCAAGACAGAATAAATCTATAATGACACAAAATTTAAAGCTCCTTATGAGTAGCTCTGTGGATACTTAGGACCATATAACACAGTATCATAGGATCCATTCCACACAAGGTCAGGCATTTAGCAGCATCCTTATCTTCTTCCCGAGGAAGAAGAAACGAGCCATCTCCAAAAGTTCTGGGAACCAAAGAAGTCTCTAAGAATTGTACATTGCCCACAGATGCCCAAATGCTTCCACACTGTATAAATCTTTCTGTTTTCTTTACATTATTATTTGAATGTATTTCTTTGAATGCAGCAATTTCAGAACTATAACCAGGAAAATCTCAGCAAACTGCTCAAGCTGGGCACACTAATCAGGCCCCACTGTGTATTATTATATGGATTTAAATAATATGCAACAAAATTGCCTATCAAGAGTTTGCTCTAGCATGTAAAACAAGCTTCTAATTTCTTCAAGATTGTTCTGTGGTGATAAATTGCAATAAAAATGTGAATTCAATGTATTTTTAGCAAATCTGGTAAAAGGTATTTCGCTAAAACTTGACCATATGTGAAATGGATTATCTATTTTTTCTGGCAATAAGACTGTGAAATTCATAAGCCAAATGGAAATGTATTTTAAAAGCCATAAGAGAGAATAGTTGTCACAAGTAAGTTTTACAATCAAAGTCTAAACACGTATATAAAAGTAGGAGTCTAGTGATTTATAATTGCATTTTTAGCTGCGGTGTCTCAAAAATATAGTTGCGTATTTATCCGATCCTCTCATTTGTTTCAGTAAATTAAGAAGGTTGAACACAAAATGATTGACTCAAGGGCACAAAGCTTGCATAATGCTCTCAGTGTTCAGGCATTCTAAATATAGTAATGCAAGCTAATTGAAAATTTACTAGAGAAAAACTAGGTAAAGTATTGTTCCCTGCTGAAAATTTATTGATTACTGAGCTCATGCATATTTGGATCCTACTATGTGCTAGGATTACTGCTTGCTGTTGGGATGGGGACAAAGATCAATAGCACCTCCTCAAGAAAACAGTATTTGATGGACACTGGTAAATCAGTGATTGCTGCACATGAAATGAGGAGTTGACATCATTCTCATCCTCCTACTCCTCATCAATCACTGACTGTATATATATTGACATGTTATATTCAATGTGCTTGTATTGTTTTAACTCAGCAATCACATTAAAGGTTATGTGAACATTGTGAAGCTGTACAGCCTTTAAGAGATGGAGTTAGGTGGCCAGAAGTAGGTCACTAGGGTAATTCCTTGATTTTTATACTCACCCTTTGCCTAGAGTTTAGTTAGACCTGCTTTGTATCTGCCACCATGTGAACAATCATGAAATTCATATTCCAGCCACTGCAGGCATATTCCTACCACTATGACTTGTCCATCATAATGCATTTTTACTCTCCATATGTTAAATACAGCCTTTGTTCCTTTAAGTTGATTTTGTCCAGTATTTTAGTCAAAATAATGCAAAAGTAAGAAACACAATAGGTATTCAAATTTTCTTTAGTAAATTATATATAAATGGTACATAAGATCTGTCACATATGTTTAAGAGGTGACACAGTGGTCTGTAAATACAGAGACAAAAATTACATTCTAACTCTGGACATTATGCCCCTGACTGCCGCTCTAATTTCTGGGAAAATACTTTTCCTCTGTAACTGCTATTTTGTTTCCTATATGACAAGTGTGTGATTTATTCTTTCTCAAAAGGTATAGCAGTATGTTGTATCATATAATGTTTTTAGGTTTTATGAAAAAGCTTAGTTTCCATATTTTATATTGTTCTCAGATGGAATTTTATATGATTCAAAAGAGAGCACCCTGGAAAGCATTATTAATCTAATAAGAAAACAGATCCAAAGGAAAAACCATTCTAAGGTCATAGAAATGGCAACTAAAAAATCCAGATTTGAAAGTCTGACATATGATTCCAAAAGCTGCCAGAGTTGTCTCTCTCAAGGGTAAGAGGGGAGGTGAAGTGCAGCCCCCACAAAATCATGTTGGCATGGTAGTTTTCTTCTCTGGTTCAGAAAGACTTATAATACCCATGAACATGGCAGTGGGCAACAAGAAGAAAAAAAAAATCATCTGAGGGAAGCAATACCCTTCCAGTCTACAGTCCCTTAATAATAAAGGAATAGCATGCCAAGTGTATAAAAAATCTGAACATTTCCTCATGGGACATCCTTGCTGTAACCATGGCCTTGTTTCCTGTCTACCTATTTTCAAATTTCTGGAAGCCACTTTACAAATTACCACACTGAGGCTTATATTAATTACAAATGCTAGTCGGGCTTATAACTAACTTTTGAATTTTAAATTATTCCATATTCCTTATTTTTAATCTGTCATATGCCAGTACCTTTATTAGAATAGAACATTGATATCTTGCTCAAGTTGGGTCTGGCTGGGGATTTCTGACCCTTCTCCTTCCCATTAGGTACTTAGCTTGGTCACCCTGCCTATACTTCCTGCCTGACTATTGGCCAATCAGCATTATATCAAACCAGTTCAAGTGATAAATCTTTACAGTGCACAAGAGCATTACTCTATAGCCTTTCCCCCTTTTTGTCTATTAAAAAAGAAGGAATTAACTTTAACATAATAATATTATATTACCACAAAATATGTTTTCAAGTAAGAATTACAGTTACAATATCCAATCTATTTGTATTTGGTAAAATTAAAGAAAATACTCTATTATCTATCTTATCTTTGTGAGTCCAAGGTTTTGTAAATTTATCTTTTATCATAAATGAAGAAAACTATAACTATCTAGGCTTCAGTTCATCAAAGAAAATAGAAGTGTGAAATGTTACTTAACTTAATATCAAGCTGCATGGACAGTCACCCAAAGTTCTTCTAGAATGTTGTGGTATTCAACTCTGAGCTACAGGCCTAGCATTTCTGACATACTTTCCTGTAAAGCAGGGAATTTTTAAAGACTGTCTTACCTTGCCTTGGCAAAGTTTGACAGTCAATTTTCTTGCATTCTGCTGATTTTGTTTGGACTGTAACTGTCAGCAGTTGAGGCAAGGACCATCTCTTTGCCTATATAGATAGCATTTTCCTTAAAGAAAACAAACTCCATATAGAGTTTCTTCAATGTCCATCATCCTCTTTAAAGCAATTGGTGCTATCAGGATCAGACGTGTCTCATGGTTGAAAAAAGTCTAAATTTTTGAAGGATTTTAAATGTCATTTTCTGTAGGTCTTTCAAGTTCTTGAAGATTGTCTCTCTGAAAATATCTCTGTATAACCTTGAAGACCTAAAATGGGTATAAGTTTTTTTTTTATTACAGATGACTATTAATCTGTATTTCTTAATTATATATTACATTTTTAAATGAGCTACATAAGCATAATACCTTAAACAAGATAGAAATATACATACAATAAAGCAAAGTTAATTTTTTTATTTGCATAAATAAACTAAAATCTATACCAAAATAAAGTATATAAGATTAGTATTAATTTTTTGGTTTCAAATAGATTCAATAATCTATCCTTTTGTTCTATTATTTCTATATCCCCCATTTTTCTTTTCAGAAAGAGATTTTTTAAGCTAAACTCCTTGGTTTAGTTTTTTTTTTCCTGACCATTATTCACAAAACCTTGTAACCATTTTGGGGAGAAGGTGAGTATAGTTTTCTGGACTGTGTACTGTCCATTGGGTTCACTGGTAAACTTTGGGTGACCATGAAGAAATTTAGCATTATGTTCAAGTCTTGACTGGAGTATTCTGTGAAGCTGATTCATCTCCAGCATCCTTGAAGCTGTTCTAGATGCAGAACTCAGAGGAAACTGCAACAGAGATGCTATAAATGCCGGCTCACCTGGGCCATCTGTTCCTATTGGAGATTTTTCAGTGGGTTTCCCTTGATCCAATCTGATTTTTCTTAACCTAGAATCAATCCACAGTTTCTCATTTTCTGTGGAACAAAAATCATAACATCTCTCCCATAGTGACATATCTTTTGAGGTAAATTTTGAAGTCAAAATATTGTAAAAATGTATTGGTTAGTTTAATCTAGCAACTCTCATAATCTAAGATCTCTAAGCAGCCAAAAACTTCAAAGACAACACAATAATATACATAATCTAGACTTTCTGTGTATTTTCCACTTTTATGTGGCTTAGTTTTTATATCACTTTACTCCTCTTTTAAGGACTTTATTTTATTATTTTAAAACAATAACTTCTTAATTTAAGACCGTGTAACATATTTTTCTTTCCCAAGCCTCCGTTATTATTTTTAAACATACTGCAACCTATTTAGAGATTTCTTTTGTCTGAAGTTGTCTCTATTGCATATCTTTAATATTTTTTGGACTTGATGAGTCTTTAACTGCTAAATGGCAGGGCTAAGACCAAAGCTGCAACTTTAGTGGCTGGCTCTGCCCCATTCCTTGGTTCTGGGAGCCTAGATTCATAGTGGTGGTATCTATGACGGTCATAAATACTGTCCCAACTCTGGGAAATTTCTGGATCCATGCCACCATCATGTGTTGGTCACTACTCCTAGACCCCATTTTAGTGTTTGTTAGCAGGACCTCTTAAAAGAATCATGTAGGTTTTTGCAACTAATGCTGAGTCAGGAAGTTGTCTCTTAAAGGAGTTCTGCCAGCAAACAGAACCCACTGGAGAAAAAGGCTGCTATCAAGAAGCTATGCTTGATGTTAGTCTTGTGTGTCTAAAGCCATTTTTTACTTTATTTTTTAAAACAATTTTATTTTGCATACCAAACCTAGTTCCCTTTCCCACTCCTCCTCCTGCTCACCCCACCCACAATCATTCCTCAGAGAATGTGAGGCCTTCTATGAGGTATCAACAAAGTCTGTCAAATCACTCATTCTGATTTCTCTTCAGATGGTACAAATCTTTTGCCTTTTACTAAACCCCTGTTTTAAGCTTCATCAGATTTTAAGTGGAATTTCTGGCCATGTTGTAATCTGTATGTAATCGAAGCCTTGCCTCCTGCTAGCCTTTTTCCAAATTCCTGGAAGCCACCTTCCAAATTACCACATTTAGGCTTATATTAATTACAAATGTCCTGCCAATAGCTCAACTTATTACTAATTAGCTTATGTGTTAATTAAAATACAAGATCTATTAAGTAATAAGCCTGAGCCAAGCAATTGTAGTTAATGTCAGTCTCAGTGTGGTAATTTGGGAAGTGGCTGCCAGGTATTCAAAAACAAGCGGTGGGAAAAAAAACATCCATTTATACTTGTTCTTCTTGTCCTAGTAAATATCAAGACCTTACTTTTAGAGAATCTGTCGCATGGGTCATGTCGCATGTGTTAAACTTAATATATGATATATTTGTTCTGTGTTTCATGTATGCTTTGCATTATATATGTAACATATAAGCATATGTTCCTTTAAATGTCTTTGAAGGGTCATCAACAATCTGTACATCCTGCAGGCTCTTAATTTACTCATTTCTTCATAATGATGGGTAGAGGAGAATGAGTCTTTCTTTGTGGTTCATGAGATCATAGTTCATGGATCAAGTCTTCAGAATAGGGTTCTAAATGTAAGGGTGTTTCTTCATGTCTGGTCCTAGCAGCATTAGAGGCACATTCTAGGTATTTGGCTAAAGTCAGCTACACTAAAATGAAAAAGATTTCATATATCACAACATTCAGTTTTACATAGTTTATACCTAAACAGTCACTCTTACTCCTCCATAGAACTCATACATTAGTCAGAAAAGTATTGTTTCTCTACTACAGTGGATATTTTCTTTTATGGAATGCCACTTAGGTAGACCATGCTTCAGTCCTAAAGTGAACACTCACCAAGTAAGATGGTAACCATCCACTTTGTGAAGATGAGCTATGGATCTAATCTACATGTAAAGGTAGACTTTTCTTTCTAGCTCCAGGACTAAAATGGTAACTGGTTACAACACTATTCACATTCATGTCATTATATTATTGTAAACTGGTTGAAAATTTTGCAACTTCTGAGCTTTTCAGGAAAACATCTTTAAACTCTTTATTTTGTGGGTTTTGTAGATAGATAAAAAAGGCAGCTGCCACCACTTTTCTCCCATGTTCCTAGCTCTATGTTGCACATGGCAACATATGCTCTATTTTCTAAACTGTATCTTATTTAGTTAGGGTGGTTTTTATTAAAACAAAGCATGATAATTACAATTGGGGTTCTTAAAAGACAAATATTAAACAGTATTTTGTGTTTTAACAAACTAAAAAGAATGAGTATATTGACATCAATATTTAAGAATACAGACAGGGAAAGAATAGAAAAAGAAGTCTGTCTTTATGCATGTCTCTCACTGGATTATTTTTTCCTCTTGTTGAAGCATTCCAGTCCCTCTGTCAACCTCTGTTGAGGTGTCTGTCCCCGTCAATTATCTGTCACTGCTTAATGCCATTCTTAAAAAGACTTACAAACTTTCTGAGTGACATTGTAACTTCAATCAATATGCATTTCTGCCACAGCGGAAATTATTTTTGAAAACGTCTGCATCCTTCCTAGGCTCTTTGAAATCTTAATTGCCCAGACTGTCACTCGAGCTCTGCGCTTTCTGCATGGGCTTCCATTCGAGAGAAGCCTGGGTGAGCATAAGGTACATCTCTTTCATAAGGCGGTTATCCCAGTTGTAAAGCAATGTCTGGCAAACTGTAGGACATCACGGCAAGTTAGAAGATGGTCTACACTTCTGGGAGCAGTAATACAGAATCTCAGAGTATTTACTAGAGCAGACATTGAAACCAAATGGATTTATGCTCATGAATTTTACTTCTGCACGCCCCACAACCCACACAGTGTGTACCAACTATTGAAAAACTGAGCTGCAATTTGTAGTGCTGAAAATCAAAGTACTTAACTCATATAATGTTGTGATGATTAACTGTAACTGTACTTCTTGCTTTAGACTTTGCAAGAATCCAATGCCCATTTTTCTTCTTTCTTGCCTGTCTCTGTGAAAAGCCTTAAGTTTTTCCTGATGGATCACAAAACAGAAAACATAAGCACAAGAAATTGTTAGTAACAAGAATCCAGACATCAGTATCCTCGTTGAAAATATTGTTTTTGGACTCTGTGCGCCATCTTTTGCTTTCTGTTTCTGACTGGCTCTCTCATTCATACTTCTTTTTCTCCCTTTCTATTCCATCCCTTCATCCTCCTCTTCCTGCCCCCTTTCTGCCTGCCTCCTCCTTTCCTTCCTTCTATGCATAAGCTTCAGAAAAGAGGTATGAAGAATTGACATGATGGGTTAGTACTAACATTTTACAGAAAAACTGAGTCTGAGTGGTCCAGAACATACCAAAGTTCAGCCAGGGAGAAAATCATGAGCTGGGATGTCAGCCTTTTGAGGGCTCTGTCTGCATGAAGGTGCTCTGTCTGCAGCAGCATTACATAGCCATACTACTCATTTCTCTGATCAAATGACATTAAATCCACACTTTTGTTTTCCTTTTAGGGAAGGGCTGACTCCAAGTCTAATAGCAGCTATTAACATTCTCATACAAGGTCCTTTTAAAATGTAGGAATAGCTTTGTGATTAATTTCTTTTAAAGCAAACTTGAACCTGCTTTTCTATTGATGCTATGAAGAGGAAAATAGTCTTGCCCAAGGTCGATAAAGAATTGAAAAGTGAGGTTAATAATAAAAGGAGAATTAGAAGCAGTTTCAGTAGTGATATGTCATGTTCAAGCCCATAAAATAAATAGCAATTATCACATTAGAAAAATGAATCTCTCAGAATGGGGATTGTTGCTGACAACTCTATCTATGCTCCACTCTCTTCTGCCTTGTTCACTTTGTGCCTCTTGCTGAATAAATCAATCCATGATACTTCCCACCCATAGACTTAAAAAGAAAATTATTTTCTTCTATAAATCTCAATACCTGAATTTAAAACCATGTCATTTGAAAAGATTCTTCCTATATGCTGACTTAACATATTAACAAATGTTTTCTCTATTACACTTTGTACATTAAACAAAGGATATTTGCTCATGTCTATGATATCTACAAGAAAAAATAAAGTCACACAAATAGTGTTAGATATTACCTATGACACTCTTCATATTAATTAGCTTATATGCGTGTTATTTATGTATTTATATAGCTTTTGGAATCATTATGATAGTGCTGCAAGGTAATTATTATTATTGCCATTTTACAAAACAGCAGTGGAAGTTTGGCAAGGCGTCATAATATAGAGTTTTACAGTACTAGAGAGTAGCAAAGACAGTATTAACACACTTTGAGAAAACATCACATTTTAACCCAAGGTGGGATCACCACCCTATAGACAGCACAGACTATTAAAATATGATTTACAGGATGATCACACCAGTGGCAGAAGGTTGTCATTTTCAAAGCACTTTTTTTTGGTTTTTGGTTTTTTTTTTTTTAATGTATTAAGGATTTTTTCCCTCAATTTTTATTTTTCTATTCAAAAATTGACACTTCCTCCCCTTCTCCCATTCCCCTTCCACACCCCCACTAACCCTCCTTCCTCCCCTTCAATCCTTAAGAGAGGGAAGGGTTCCCTGCCTTGTGGGAAGTCCAAGGTCCCCCCCCTAAATCCAGGCCTAGGAAGGTGTGCATCCAAGAAAACTAGGATCCCAAAAAGCCAATACATGCAGAAGAGACAGGTTCCAGTGCCATTATCATTGGTTTCTCAGTCTGCCCCAATTGTCAGCCACATTCAGAGACTCCGGTTTGATCACATGCCCGTTCAGTTTTGGTCCCGCTGGATTTGGTGAGCTCCCATTCGATCAGGCACACTGTTTCAGTGGGTGGACCCTTGCGGTCCTGACATCCTTGCTCATCTTCTCCCTCCTTCTGCTCTTCAACTGGACCTTGGGAGCTCAGTCCATTGCTCTGATGTGGATGTGGGTCTCTTTCTCTATCTCCATCCATCTGACGAAATTTCTATGGTGATATTCAAGATATTTATCAGTGTGACTATGGGACAAGGCCAGTTCAGGCACCCTTTCCTCTACTGATCAAGAACCTAGCTGGGGACATCTACGTGGACACCAGGGATCCCCTCTAGAGCCATGTCTCTTGGCAACCATAAAATGGCTCCCTTAATGTAGACATCTTCTTCCCTGCTCCAATATCTGCCCTTCCTCCATCTCCCTCCTACCACTCCCCTGGTCCTTCCCTTCTCCCTTCTCCTTCCTCCTCTCCCATTCCCCCAACCCCACCTCCACTCCCATGCTCCCAACTTTTGCCTGGCTATCTTGTTTGTTTCCAGTTTCCAGGAGGATCTATATATGTTTTTCTTTGGGTTCACCTTGCTATTTGGCTTCTTTAGGCTTGTGAACTATAGGTTTAATGTCCTTTGTTTATGGCTAGAGTCCACTAATGACTGAAAACATACCATATTCATCTTTTGGGGACTGTATTATCTCACTAAGGATAGTATTTTCTATTTCCATCCATTTGCATGCAAAATTCAAGATGTCATTGTTTTTTTACGGCTGAGAAGTACTCTAATGTGTATATGTTCCACATTCTCTTTATTCATTCTTCCATTGAGGGACACCTTGATTCTTTCCAGGTTCTGGCTATTATAAACAATGCTGCTATGAACATAGTTGAACAAATGCTTTTGTAGTATGCTTGGGCATCTCTTGGGTATATTCCCAAGAGTGGTATTGCTGGATCCTGAGGTATGTTGATTCCCAATTTCTTGAGAAACTACTACACTGATTTCCAAAGTGGTTGCAGAAGTTTGCATTCCCACCAGCAATGGATGAGTGTTCCCCTAACTCCACATCCTTTCCAGCATAGGATATCCTTGGTGTTTTTGATTTTAGCCATTCTGACAGGTGAAAGATGGTATCTCAAAGTTGTTTTGATTTGCATTTCCCTGATTGCTAAGGAAGTTGAACATGACCTTAGGTATCTTTTGGCCATTCGAACTTCTTCTGTTGAGAATTCTCTGTTCAGATCATTACCCCATTTTCTAATTGGGTTATTTAGGATTTTAATGTCTAGATTCTTGAGTTCTTTATATATTTTGGGATTCAGACCTTTATCTGATATGGGGTTGGTGAAGATCGTCTTTGATTCACTAGGTTGCCTTTTTGTCTTAATGACTGTGTCCTTTGCTTTACAGAAGCTTCTCAATTTCAGGAGGTCCCATTTATTCATTGTTGCTCTTATTGTCTGTGCCACTGGGGTTAAACATAGGAAGTGGTCTCCTGTGCCCATGTGTTGCAGGCTACTTCCTACTCTTTTGTCTATCAGGTTCAGTGTGGTTGGATTTCTATTGAGGTCTTCAACCCATTTGGACTTGATATTTGTGCATGAGCATAGATAAGGATCTATTTTCATTCTCCTATGGGTTGACATCCAGTTATGCCAGCACCATTTGTTAAAGATGCTTTCTTTCTTCCATTGTATAATTTTAGCTTCTTTGTCAAATATGAGCTGTTAATAGGTATAAGGATTAATATCTGGGTCTTCGATTCGATTCCATTGGTCAACATCTCTGTTTTTATGCCAATACCAACTTGTTTTCATTACTGTAGCTCTATAATAGAGTTTGAAGTCTGGGATGGTAATGCCTCCAGCAGTTCCTTTATTGTATAGGATTGTTTTGGATACCCTGGGCAATTTGTTTTTCCATATAAAGTTAGTTATTGTTCTCTCAAGGTCTATGAAGAATTTTGTCAGGATTTTGATGGGGATTGCATTAAATCTATAGATTACCCTTGGTAGAATTCCCATTTTTTCTATATTGATCCTACCAATCCAGGAGCATGGGAGATCCTTCCATTTTCTGGTATCCTCTTCAATTTCTTTCTTCAAGGTCTTAAAGTTCTTGTCAAATAGATCTTTCACTTCCTTAGTTAGTGTAACCCCAAGATACTTTATGCTATTTGTGGCTATCATTAAAGGTGATGTTTCTCTGATTTCCCTCTCTACTTCTTTATCCGTTCTGTATAGGAGGGCTACTGATTTTTTTTTTGAGTTGATCTTGTATCCTGCCACATCACTGAAGGTATTTATCAGCTGTAGGATTTCTTTGGTAGAGTTTTTGGGGCCAATTATGTACACTATCTTATCATCTGCAAATAACGAAAGTTTGACTTCTTCCTTTCCAATTTGAATCCCCTTGATCTCCTTATGTTGTCTTATAGCTATTGCTAAAACTTAAGCACTATATTGAAGAGATATGGAGAGAGTGGACAGCCTTGACTTGTTCCTGATTTTAGTGGAATTGCTTTGAGTTTCTCTCCATTTAATTTGATGTTAGCTGTCGGCTTGCTGTATATTGCTTTTATTATATTTAGATATGGTCCTTGTATCCCTAATCTCTCCAAGACCTTTATCATAAAGGTGTTGAATTTTGTCAAATGCATTTCAGCATCTAATGAAGTGATCATATGGTTTTTTTTTTCTTTCAGTTTATTTATATGATAATTACATTGATAGATATTCGTTGAACCAGCCCTGCATCTCTGGGATGAAGCCTACTTGATCATAATGGATACTTTTTTTGATGTGTTCTTGGATTCTTTGTGTGGTTTTGGTATCAGGGTAACTGTAGTTTCATAAAAAGAGTTTGGCAATGACTCTTCTGTTTCTATTATGTGAAACACATTAAGGAGTATATGTATTAGCTCTTCTTGGAAGTCCTGGAAGAATTCTGCATTAAAACCATCTGGTCGTGGTATCTTTTTGGTTGGGAGGTTTTTGATGAGAGCTTCTATTTCTTCGTGACTTATAGGTCTATTTAAATTTTTCACCTGGTCTTGATTTAATTTCAGTATATGGTATTTATCTAGAAAACTGTCCATTTCTTTTACATTTTCCAATTTTGTGGCATACAGGCTTTTGTAGTAATACCTAATGATTCTCTGGATTTCCTCAGTGTCTGTTGTTATGTCCCCCTTTAAATTTCTGATCTTGATAATGTTAGTGTTCTCTCTCTGCCTTTTGATTAGTTTGGACAGGGGTTTGTCGATCTTGTTGATTTTCTCAAAGAACCAGCTCTTTGTTTCATTGATTCTTTGAATTGTTTTCGGTGTCTCTATTTTGTTGATTTCAGCCCTCAGTTTGTTTATCTCCAGTCTTCTACTCCTCCTATGTGAGTCTGCTTCTTTTTTTTCTAGAGCTTACAGGTGTGCTGTTAAGTCACTTATATTTGCTTTCTCCGTTTTCTTTCTGTGGGCACTAAGTGCTATGAATGTTCCTCTTACCACTGCTTTCATAGTGTCCCCTAGGTTAGGGTATGTTGTGTCTTTATTTTTGGTTAATTCAAGGAAGACTTTAATTTATTTATTTATTTCTTCCTTGACTCAGGAGTGGTTCAGTAGTTGGCTGTTCAGTTTCCATGAGTTTGTAGGCTTTATGGGGTGGAATTGTTGTTAAATTCTAACTTTAATCCATGATGATCCAATAAGACACAGGTGGTTACTCCAATTTTTTTGTATCTGTGGATGTTTGCTTTGTTACCGAGTATGTGATCATTTTTCAAGAAGGTTCCATGAGATGTTGAGAAGAAGGTATACTCTTTTCTGTTTGGGTGGAATGTTCTATAGATGTCTATTAAGTCCATTTGATTGATTACATCTGTTAGTTCTCTTATTTCTCTGTTAAGTTTCTGTCTGGTTGACCTGTCCATTGGTGAGAGATGGGTGGCAAAATGTCCTACAATAGTGTGTGGGGTTTGATGTGTGCTTTGAATTCTAGTAATATTTCTTTTACATATGTGGGTGGTTTTATATTAGGGGCATATATATTCAGGATTGGGACTTTATTCTGATGGATTATTCCTGTTAAGAGTATAAAATGTCCATCTCTATCTGTTCTGATTGATTTTAGTTTGATGTCGATTTTGTTTGATATTAGTATAGCCACACCTGCTTCTTTCTTAGGGCTGTTTGATTGAAAAACCTTTTCCCAACCCTTTCCTCTGAGATAATATCTATCTTTGTGGTTGAGGTGTGTTTCTTGTAGACAACAGAATGATGGATCCTATTTTCATATCCATTCTCTTAACCTGTTCCTTTTTATAGGTGAATTGAATCCATTGATATTAAGTGAAATTAATGACCAGTGGTTGTTAACTCCAGTTTTTTTTTTTTTTTGGTTTGTAGACTTTGTGTGATTCCCTTCTTTGAGTTGTGCTGTTGGAGGGTTGTAAGATGTCTGTGTTATTATGGGTGTTGTTTGCTTCCTTTAGTTGTGGTTTTCCTTCTCGGACTTTCTGTTAGGCTGGGTTTGTGGCTATGTATTGCTTAAATTTGTTTTTATCCTGGAATATCTTGTTTTCTTCATCCATGGTGGGTATAGTAGTCTGGGCTTGCATCCATGGTCTCTGAGTGTCTGTAGCACATCTATCCAAGACCTTCTGGCTTTCATCGTTTCCATAGAGAAGTCAGGTGTAATTCTTTTAGGTTTGTCTTTATATGTTACTTTACCTTTTTCCTTTGCAGCTCTTAGTATTCTTTTTTATTCTGTATGTTTTGTATTTTGATTATTATATGGCGAGGAGATTTTTTTTTTATCCAGGCTATTTAGTGTTCTGTATGCTTCTTGTACCTTCATAGGCACATCCACCTTTAGGTTGGGAAAGTTTCCTTCTATAATTTTGTTGAATATATTTTCTGGGCCTTTGAGCTGTACTTCTTCTCCTTCTTCTACCCCTATTATTCTTAGGTTTGGTGTTTTCATGGTATCCAAGAATTCCTGGATGTTTTGTGATGAGAATTTGTTGGATTTGTTGTTTTCTTTGATCAATTAGTTTATTTTCTCTATCATATCTTCAGAGTGTGATATTCTTTCTTCTATCTCTTGTATTCTGTTGGTTATATTTGTCTCTGTAGTTCCTGCTTGTTTACCCAGATTTTCCATCCCCAGCCTTCCCTCAGTTTGTGTTTTCTTCATTGCCTCCATTTTAGTTTTCAAGTCTTGAACTGTTTCCATTACCTGCTTGATTGCTTTTTCTTGGATTTCTAGGGTATCTTTGAGGGATTTATTCATTTCTCCTAACTTTTTAGTAGTCTTCTCCTCCATTTCTTTAAAGGAGTTTTTCACATCCTCTTTAATGGTCTCTATCACTTTCATAATGTTACGTTTAAAGTCAATTTCTTCTACTTCTTCTAGATTAGGTTGTTCGGGTCTTCCTCTTGCATATTCCCTGGATCCTGGTGTTATCATGTTGCTTTCCAGGTTGTTGGAGGAGTTCTTGCATTGGCACCTGCCCATCTCTTCCTTTGATTGCAGTCAGGGGAGTCTCAGTGGCTTGGCCCATATTTTGTTGTGGCTGTGTACTTGGGGATATTTCTTGTTCTGCCCTCTCTTGGGTCCCCTCTGCACTGGAGTTTGCTCTCAGATGCCGTCCTCCCTGATGTAGGCTGTGGTGGTGGATTTAAGGAACCCTCTGGATGGATCAGGGCCACTTGTAGGCCAAGGACCTTGCAGACAAAAGGGCAGCCAGCTTGGTATATGCTACTGCGTGGAACAAAGAAACCCCTGTAGCCTCGTGCTTACCACTTTGTCCCCAGAGCTCAGCTCTGAACCAGGCTGAGTTGGGAGATCCTGGGACCCCGCAGATGGAATGGGGTGTGTTTTGGGGCAACCTGGGGTGGGATAGGTAAGAAAGCCTGTAGCCAGGGACAAGCCCCGCTGAGTGGCCAGAAATGTTAGGGGATTGGAGTGTGCCTGTGCTCCCTTTCCAGGGTGTTTGGGCAGCCGGGCAGGGGGCACACGTACCCCTCTGCTGGATCTGCTGGAACTGCTTCAAAGCACTTTTGAAGATTAAAGTCCTGAAATTTTTCATTGTCTTATGTATACATGCATATTTCAATGTAGCAGTTACTTCTATGCCATTTCTAAGACACTTCAGTTAAGTATAGATATCCTAATGCTAGTTGAGTACATTAGAATGTTTGGTTTTGTATCAGATATAACATGAACTGCTATCTTCTCTTTGAAGCAGTAGTATTATCCTTCTTTTAGTCGGGTAGACTTGTTTTTCCATGTCTTCACCCTCTGTATACACTAGGCATCACTGCACAACTCCATGCAATTATTATCTCTAATATGAAATTATGCATTTCTCTGAGTTTCTACTCATACGTACAGGATCATAAAATGTTATAGAAATGATAATGCAAGATGACTGATATGACTCAAAGACAAGTTTACCAAAAATAAAATAACTTCCCTAAATTCTTTTTGTAAGGCAATATGTTTGGCCCCTCATAAATGAGAGATTGGGAAGCAGAAGTCTGGCTACAGGAAACATTTTATGTAAAGTTTGGGTTTATTTTCTTTACAGATAACAAAGGTCTTATGGTTACCTAGGAGTATCTTTAAGGTACTAAGGAATCAACTTAAAATACCTGAAGAGGATAGTTTTCTAAAAGGTTCTCAAGGAGAATTGTCATATCTAGTGTAGTGGTCCTCAGATGATAGTCCCAGATCAACAGAACAAAGTAAATACCTAAATGATCAAGGTGATAGTTCTATGATTTCCATGGAGTTGTGCTCAAATTCAAATTTCATATATTCTCTCTGTGTTACCTCCGAATGCCTCTCAACCACCATTCAATTTATTTTTAAAAAGTTAAATGCTCAGCTTTGAGACTTAACTTAGGTTATATATACGAAAATTGTTTTCATACTATCTGGTAGGCATGAGATAAAAACTGAGAAATGCACATGACATGTAATGTTTCAAAGTTACACATGGGTGAGGTGATCTCTGACAGCTCATCATAGGGGACCATGTTCTCAGGTGTTCTTAACTTACTTTGGTTCTTTTATTCTTCTTCCCCAAATCTTAAAGATTCACCTATTACTATTTTCTTGCTTGTCCTTTTGAAAAGTAATGCTAGCAGTGTTTGCCTTTTTTTTAAGAAAGAGAAGACTACTTTTTAAAATGTGGTATTATGTCTTAATTATTCTACATATGTATGTGGGGGTGTTTTCAAGTATAGGCATGTTACAGTAAGAATGTATAGGTCAGAATTCAACTTTTAGGAGTCAGTCCCCTTTTTCCATCTTGGGGGTCCCAGGGAACAAATTCAGGTCACCAGGTTTATTGACAAGTGCCTTAACCCACTTAGTAATCTCATCCATTCAAGTTAGAGGTTTTGAAGAAGGGAAAAGGAGAATGGCTGATGCTATTAAATGAAGGAAAATAGAAGGTTTTCAAGTTTAGGGGAGCAAAGTTTGGTAGGGTTCTTTCCAATTTGTGTTGCTCTCAATCTTTGCCATATTTTCTCTTCCCTATATACCTGTTTGTTCATTTTTACTTTCTTACAAAGTACCATCATGATAAATTATGGCCATAAAACTGTTTTAACATAAGCAACACTTTATATCTCTATTTGAAGAGCAAATCTTGTTTTGAGAAGACTTCTTACCATTCAATTGATAGCAGTGATCACAGCACAGGGAATTATCTCCATCTTGGCTCCAGTGAATACTTTTAGAAGTGACTTAAAGGTGACTTTTGGTATTCCTTTACTGCAGGACTAGATATGGACTTCAAAGAATTATTCTGAGTAGGAGCTCAAAGAGCCATAGGAAAAAAGAAAGGAAACATATGTTCTTAGAAGAACAAAAAAACTCATTGCTTACAAGGTTCCCTGCATCCTCCCATTCACCTGCTACACAATCTCATTGGATGCTCTCAAATGCTGTAAGGAATGACTATGGCTCCTTCCACATCCCTTAAGTGTAATAATTTCCTGAAAGACTCTCAGTAAAATCAGGAAACAAGAAACTTTGCCTCAAATGTGAGCTGAGGGGATGTCCCTACAGGTGTCAGCGCAGGCAGGAAAATGAATTGGGAAAATTGTGAGAATGAAAACTTGACTCAGCCCAAATTAATCTGCCAGGATGGATCAAACTTCTAAAGTGTCTGATGCCAGGAGATTTTCTGTTAGCATATTTAAACACAGTAGAATAAGAGGAAATTTTCCACCCAATAATCATTCCAATTCCAGGTACACAAAAATGCTTAAGGTATGACTACATAGATACTGCTTTGCAAAGAACATGTGACCTTGAAGATGAGTTTTATAGCTTAAGGGCCTAGGACTTGCTGTGGTCTCTGGCGGAGGAAGCATAGAGGTCAGCAGACTATAAAGTATGTGTGACATCTCCCTTAAGGATGGGCTCTATCACCTGGGAACTAAAGATAAAGGCTTGGGAGGGAGACACTGAAATAAACTTCTAGTATTTGGATGAAGTCTGTCTCTACAGACAGCAAGAGTTGGGTGAACTGCCTTTACAGATAGCAAGAGGTGGGTGATTTCTGCTTTTACAAACAGCAAGAGGTGGGTGATGTTTGCCTCTAAAGATAGCAAAAATTGAGTAAGGTCTGCCTCTACAGACAACAAGAGTTGGGTGAGGTCTGCTTCTAAAGACAGCAAAGTTGGGTGAGGTCTGCCTCTACAGATAGCAAGAGGTAGGTGAGGTCTGTCCCTACAGACAGCAATATATTACCAGGTCATTAGAAATATCCACTTAGTTTTCTGGGTGAAATGCAGGTATTTATCTCCCCCACTAAGGAGTCACCTTGTTTATGTAACATTTTTGGTTTCCCTAGCAATCTGTGGGTACAAGGACCTTCATGCCCCGAGCAATGAGCCTATGCAGACTAACTTTATGATGTTGTCTACAGACTTCTGTGTTATTCCACTCTTTCCTTTCACTTAATTAACAAACATGTTTAATATGTACAGTGTGGTACAACATATGAAAGTGCTGGAAGTAGTATGCAGCAGATTCACACGATTATTTTACATGTTCAAGAAATGCATTGCCTTTACTATATTTAAAAAGTTCTTTACTGGAACACAGCTTGCTCCAATTCTGATGGGACTTAAGAGGTGAGTGAACAGACACATCGCAGGATGCCCCACTCTCTAGGGCCTCCCCAGTGGAACAAAACCCTGGGCCCCTCCCTCAACTCCCTTGGCTTTTCCAGCCAGCAAGCTGGGAGTTTCCTAGGATCCCCCCAAACCCAAACCCATCCAGCCACCATCCAAACTACTAGCCACACCACACCTGGAAAGCTGCTTATCCTTCAGCAACCAGAGTAGATCTCTGAAGCACAGCTTGGTTCAATACTGAGGGGACTTAAAAGAGCTTGCTACAACACTGAGGGGATTAAGAAAGAGCTCCAAGAGAGCAAACCAGGAGAGAAGACCAAGAGAGCAGGCATATAGAGACCTCAGAAGCTTTCTGAGAAAGACATTGACAGTGCAGAGCAGACCAAGAAAAAACTCCCAAACAGTCAGACAAGGATTGGACCAAGACACAGAGATACTGCCAACCTCATTTGAAGGAAGAGATGGATAGGCACCAATGCAAGATTTTCTCCAACAACCTAAAAAGCAATATGGTAACACCAGAACAGAGCGGTCACACAACAGAAAGATTTGATCATGCTAACCCAGAATAAGTAGAAGAAAATGTCATCAAACTTAACTTTCTGAAAATGATGGACACTTTTAAAGAGGAAGTGAAAAACTCCCTTAAAGAAATGGAAGATAAGACAAACAAAAAAATGGAAGAAATTAATAAATCCCTTAAAGAAACCCCCCAAAAACAAGAAAAAACAATCACACAGGTGAAGGAAACAGTTCAAGACTTGAAGACTGAAACAGAGGTGATAAAGTAAACAAAAACTGTGGGAATTCTGGATATGGAAAATCTGGGTTAACAAACAGGAACTACAGAGACAATTTTAACCAATAGAATACAACAGATAGAAGAAAGAATTTCAGGCGCTGAAGATACTATAGAGGAAATAGGCTCATTGCTCAAAGAAAACATTATATCCTGGAAATACTGAACACAAAACATCCAGTAAATCTGGGGCACCATGAAAAAAAACTTAACCTGAGAATAATAGGGGTAGAAGAGGGAGAACTCCAGCTCAAAGGCACATAAATTATATTCAACAAAATCATAGAAGAAAACCTTCCCAACCTAAAGAAGAATATCCCTAAGAAGGTACAAGAAGCTTACAGAACACCAAAGAGACTGGATCAAAAAAAAAAAAAAAAAACCCATCCCCTTACCATATAATAATCAAAACACAAAACATACAGAATAAAGAAAGAATATTAAGAGTTGCAAAGGATAGAAGACAAGTAACATATAAAGGTAAACCTATCAGAATTGCACCCAACTTTTCAATGGGAGCCATGAATGCCAGAAGTTCCTTCAGAGATGTGCTGCGGACACTAAGAAACCATGGATGCAAGCCCAGACCACTATACCAAGCAAAGCTTTCCTTCACCATTGATGGAGAAGTCAAGATATTCCATGACAAAAACAGATTTAAACAATGCATATTGACAAATCCAGCCTTACAGAAAATACTGGAAGGAAAACCACAACCCAAGGAAGCTAACTGCATCTACAAACCCCCCACTAGCATAACCCAAAGAATGGAAACACACAAACACTACTGCCAAAAAATAACCGGGATTAACAACCACTGGTCATTAATATTTCTTAATATCAATGGACTCAATTTACCTATAAAAACGCAGGCTAAGATAATCAATATGAAAACAGGATTCAGCCTTCTGCTGTATATAAGAAACATACCTCAAACTCACAGACAAACACTACCTCAGAGTAAAGGGTTGGGAAAGGGTTTTCCAATCAAATGACCTAAGAAACAAGTGGATGTAGTGTTCCTAACAAATTTGATTTCAAACTAAAATTAGTCAGAAGAGATGAAGAAGGGCACTTTATACTTATAAAAGGAACAATTCATCAAGATGCAGTCTCAATCCTGAAAATCTATGCCCCTAATACAAGAGCACACACATATGTAAAAGAAACATTACTAAAACTTAAATCACACATCAAACCCCACACACTAATATTAGGAGATGTCAACACTCCACTCTTGACAACAGGTCAACCAGACAGAAACTTAACAGAGAAATAAGAGAACTAACAGATGTCATGACCAAAATGCACTTAATAAACATCTATTGAACAGTCTACCCAAACACAAAAGAATATACCTTCTTCTCAGCACCTCATGGAATCATGGATCACTTCTCTATAATTGATCACGTACTCAGTAACAAAGCAAACCTAACACAGTAGTAAAAGAATTGGAGTAATCCCCTATGTCTAATCGGATCACCAAGGATTAAAGTTAGAATTTAACAACAATACTACTCTCAGAAAGCCTACAAATTTGTGGAAATTGAATAGTCAACTACTGAACCATCCCTGGGTCAATGGAGAAATTAATTAATTAATTAATTAATTAAAGTCTTCCCTTAGGTCAACGAAAATGAAGGCACAATATATCCAAACCTATGGGACACAATGAAAGCAGTGCTAAGAGGAAAGTTCATAGCACTAAGTGGCCACATAAAGAAAATGGAGAAAACTCACATTGCTTAATTAACAGCACACCTGAAAGCTTTAAACAAAGTGAAGCAGACTCACCCAAGAGGAGGAGAAGAAAGGAAGTAATCAAATTGAGGACTGAAATCAACATAATAGAAACAACAAAAACAATACAAGGAATCAATGAAAGAAAAAGCTGGTTCTTTGAGAAAATCAACAAGATAGACAAACCCTTATCCAAACTACTCAAAAGGCATAGAGAGAACATCCAAATTAATAAAATCAGAAATGAAAAGGGGGACATAAAACAGACATTGAGGAAATTCAGAGAATCATTAGGTCATACTACAAAAACCTGTACTTCACAAAATTGGAAAATGTAAAAGAAATGGACAATTTTTTAGATAGATACCCTATACCAAAATTAAATCAAGACCAGGTGAGCTATTTAAATAGACCTAGAAACTGCAAGGAAATAGAAGCTCTCATCAAAAACCTCCCAACCAAAAAAGGCCCAAGGCCAGATGGTTTTCGTGCAGAATTCTACCAGAACTTCCAAGAAGAGCTAATGCCTATACTCCTCAAAGTGTTTCACATAATAGAAACAGAAGGGACATCGCCAAACTCTTTTTATGGGGCTATAGTTACCCTGATACCAAAACCACAAAAAGATTCAACCAAGGAAGAGAATTACACACCAATCTCACTCGAGAACATGAAAGCAAAAATACTCAGCAAAATACTGGCAAATCGAATCAAGAACACATCAAAAGAGTCATCCCAGAGATGCAGGAATGGCTGAACATACAAAAATCTATCAATTTAATCCATTATATAAATAAACTGAAAGAAAAAATCCATATGATCATCTCATTAGATGCTGAAATTTGACAAAATCTAACACCCATTCATGCTAAAGGTCTTGGAGAGACCAGGGATACAAGAACATATAATAAAAACAATATACAGGAAACTGACAGCCAATATCATTTTAAATGGAGAAAATCTCAAAGCCATTCCACTAAAATCAGGAACAAGACAAGGCTCTCCACTCTCTCCATATCTCTTCAACACAGATCTTGAAGTTTTAGTAATAGCAATAAGACAACAAAAGGATATCAAGGGATTCAAATTGGAAAGGAAGAAGTCAAACTTTCATTATTTGTAGGTGACCCTAAAAGCCCCAGCAGAGACTCCTACAGCTGATGAATACCTTCAGTGATGTGGCAGGATACAAGATCAACTCAAAAAATCAGTAACCCTCCTATACACAAAGGATAAAGAAGCTGAGAGGGAAATCAGAGAAACATCACCTTTCACATTAGCCACAAATAACATAAATTATCTTGGGGTAACACTAACCAAAGAAGTGAAAGATTTATTTGACAAGAACTTTAAGTCTTTGAAGAAAGAAATTGAATAAAATACCATAAAATGGAAAGATCAACATAGAAAAAATGGCAATCCTACCAAAAGCAATCTATAGATTCAATGAAAATCCCAACACAATTCTTCACAGATGTTGAAAGAACAATAAACAACTTCATTTGGAAAAAGAAAAAGCCCAAGATAAGCAAAACAATCCGGTACAATAAAGGAACCTCTGGAGGCATCACCATCCCTAACAATAAGATTTATTACAGAGCTACAGTAATGAAAACAGCTTGGTATTGGCACAAAAACAGAAACATTGACCAGTGGAATCACATCAAAGACCTGGATATTAATCCACACACCTATAAACACCTGATTTTTCACAGAGAAACTGTAATTATACAATGGAAAAAAGAAAGTATCTTCAGCAAATGGTGCTGGCATAACTGGAGGTCAACATGTAGAAGAATGAAAATAAATCCATATCTATTGTCATGTACAAAACTCAAGTACAAATGGATTGAAGACCCCAATATAAATTTGACCCCACTGAACTTGATGGAAGAGAAAGTGGGAAGTAGCCTTCAATGCATGGGCACAGGAGAGTACTTCCTAAATACTAGCCAGTGGCACAGACACTGAGAGCAACAATAAATAAATGGGACCTCTTGAAACTGAGAAGCTTCTGTAAAGCAAAGGACAAAGTCAATAAGATAAAAAAGCAGCCTACTAAAATGAAGCCTTTTCCTACTGGGAAAAGATCTTCACCAACCCCACATCAAACAAAGAACTGATCTCCAAAATATATAAAGATCTCCAGAAATTAGACATTAAAATTCTAAATAACCCAATTAAAAATGGGGTACTGAACTAAACAGAGAATTCTCAACAGAAAAAAATCTCAAAAGGCCAAAAGATACTTAAGGAAATGTTCAACATCCTTAGCTATCAGGGAAATGCAAATCAAATCAACTCTGAGATACCATATTACCTCTGTCAGAATGGCTAAGATCAAAAATACTAATGATAGCTTATGCTGGAGAGGATGTGGGGTAAAGGGAACACTCATCCATTGCTGGTGGGAATGCAAGCTTGTACAACTACTTTGGAAATCAGTATGGTGGTTTCTCAGAAAATTGGGAAAAACTTACACCAGGATCCAACAATACCACTCTTGGGCATATACCCAAAAGATGCTCAATCATATTAAAAAAGCATTTGTTCAATTATGTTTATAGCAGCATTTTTTTATAATAGCCAGGACCTGGAAACAACCTAGATACCCCTCAACTGAAAAATGGATAAAGAAAGTGTGGCACATTTACACATTAGAGTACTAGTCAGTTCTAAAAAACAATGACATCTTGAATTTTGCATGCAGATGCATGGAAATAGAAAACACTATCATGAGTGAGGTAACCCAGACCCAAAAGATCAATATGATATGTACTCACTCTTAAGTGGATACTAGCTATAAACAAAGGATATTGAGCCTATAGTTCATGATCCTAGAGAAGCTAAGTAATAAGTTGAACCCAAAGAAACCTGGAAATTGGAAATGGACAGGATTGACTGGCAGGGATGAGAGCATGGAGTTAGGGGTAAAGGGGAGGGTAGAAGAAGAAGAGGATGGAGAGGGGAAAGGCAGAGGAGAACTTGAGGGAATGGGATGGTCAAGATGGAGGAAGGCCAGAGATGAGACCAAGGAGAGATATTTTAATTGAGGGGGCCATTATAGGGTTGGCTCTAGAAAAATTCCCTGGAATCCAAAAGGATGACACCACCTAGGACCCTGGGCAATAGAGGAGGGGGGGCCCAATCTTGACTTGCCCTGTAGTCAGATTGATGATTATCTTAAATATCACTATAGAGCCTTCATCCAGCAACAGATGGAGGCAGAGACCCACATCTGAGCACTGGACTGACCTCCCAAAGTCTGGTTGAAGAGTGGAAGAAATGAGAATATGAAGAAGGAGGTCAAGACCATGATGGGTTCACCCACTGAAACAGTCTGCCTGAGCTAATGGGAGCTAACCAACTGCAGCCGGACTGGGAAGGAACAAGCATAGGACCAAACTAGTACCTCTGAATGTGGTTGACATTTGCATGGCTGGAGCAGACTGAGGGGCCATGGGCAGTGGCACCAGAATTTATCCCTACTGCATGTACTCTTTGGATACATCTCTTTGGGTATATACCTTGCTCAGCCTAGATATAGTAGGGAGGGCCTTGGACCTTGCACAAGGCAATATGTTTTACCCTCTCTGAGGATTATATAGGGGTGGGGTGGGAGTATGTGTGAAGGGAATGGGAGAACAGGAGAGAGTGGGTACATGGATCAGTATTTTTTTAAATCTAATAAATAAAAAAGAAAGAAAATAAAAATAAAATAAATAAACAAAAGACAAGTTTTCCTGATTCAGCAGTGGCAGAGAAAAGGCCATGGCTGTTTTTATATGCCAGCTTTCTGGGCCATTCTTTCAGCAAAACCTCTGTCTCTTTCAGGAGACTGTGCATTTGAATGGGGTTTGCAAGCAATGTGCTACAGCTTGCTTTGTGGCAACATAGACCACATGGACTGGCTTGTGTGCCTAGAGATGGAGCATTGTGTATTACTCTCAGAGGCAGTGAACAGCTCCACCATGCTGAGCTGGGTGGGGCAAGCAGGCAGTGCCATATATCTCCTAGCAATGGTGCAGCTTAAGTTTTTAAGAAGTGCTCCTGGACAGTAAAGAATTACACATACACAATACGAGAGATTCAAGCATGAAAGACCTCTAAAGGAGTCACAGTGTTGGATAAATGTATGTAGGCTTGGGAGAGAGATGAAAAAGTGTATAGAGACTTATAAAAGGAAACAGATGGTTTTAAAAAACAGTCATAGATCAAAGGAATGAAAATATATAATCCATGAAAAGATGAAATATACACAACGAGTCTGGATTATGTATATTATTATGTCTTCTTTGCATTTTTTTTAACTGTGAAGGAGCTAAGTACAGACAAACATCTCATTGTATGGACGGCTAAGCTAAGCCAGCATGTGTATGATAAAGGTATCTTGACTACAGAATTTGGGTCTAAGGATATGTTGCTTTGGAAAAGAGATTCTTCTTTTGTTTCCACAGGGAATGAGAACCTGTGGAATCCTTCCAGACTGATGTGGTTTGATGGAACAAGACCTCCTGAAAGTTTGCCTTGAACACCCCTCAAAAAATTACTTTTCCCAGCTGCTGACTGAGATGAGCCTAGCACATAGAATATACCATGAAAGTCCTGATTAACAGTGCCCCCAATCAGCAGGAAGTAGTCTAGAGAACTATGCCTATATTCCCAAATATTACTTATAAATGTTTGTTTCCATTTAAATGGCATATGCTATAGAGATTTGCATTGGTGTGGATCTTGGTTTATTGATACAAATTTAAGGTCAATTTTGTTATACTATGTATATGTATTTCTGATCTTGATTAAGGTATTGTGTCTGTGCAGCTCATTTAAAAATATAATGTATAGTTAAGAAATATAGGTTACTAGATAGTCATCTATAATAGTCAAGCTTATAGTCATGTTATATTTTCTGGATGTACAGAGATGTATTTCAGATGTATAGGAATTCTTCATATCTTTTCAAAGATTACAGAATATGGCATTTACAATGATTTAAGAACTTAGGACTTTTCATGACAGTGAGACACATCTGTTCCTGGTAGCACCAAGCTATTTCAAGAAAATGATGGGCATCGAAGGGGCTCCTTGTGGAATTTGCTAACCATTTGGGCAAGAAATTGATCTTGTCTGAACTGCTCGATGAACTGGATAGGCAGGACCCACAGAGATTGACTGCTGAACTTGCATAAAGATGATACAATCCTTCTGGGTTCCTGCTTCATGAAAGAGTCTGCTAGGCATTCTGCAGGACACAGAAGAAAGTGACTGACAAACTGCCAATATGGGTGGAACTGTCTTTGAAAGTTCCTGCTTTTTGGAAAATTCTGCTGGATACTATGGGCCTGCAGGCTGAAGATGAAAGATGGGTACCCCAATGATACAGACAAACTTTGGGTAACTGTTCAGGCAGCGAGATGTCTCTGTCAATTCTAGAGTTTGGAAGTTGCTTACAATGCACTTCCTGCTTACTTAGGTAATATTATATCCTTCTGGAGTCTTTAATGGAGTTGAAAAGTAGATAGTAATAATATAGGTTTCCTCAGTTATGATAAAAGATAAAGTATATGTAACTGTAATTCTTGCTTGATACCTGTTTTGTTATATGTAATTTTACTATGTTAAAGTTAAAACCTTCCTTTTCATTTAAACAGAAAAGGGAGGTGATGTGGGATTCCCCTCTGTATGCTGTGAATACCATTGGTTAATGGAGGAACTGCTTTGCACCTATAGCAGAGCTATAGAGGAACAGTGTTAGGCAGGGAAAACTAAACAGAATGCTGGGAGAAATAAGACAGAGTTAGAGAGAAGTCATGGAGCTGCCACTGGAAACAGATGTGCTGAAACTTTGCTGGTAGGCCCCGACCTCGTGGTAATGCAGATTAATGGATATGGGTTAAATTAAGATGTAAGTGTTAGCCAATAAGAAGCTAGAGCTAATGGGCCAAGTAGTGATTTAAATTAAAAAGTTCTTTATTGTCACATTGCAGTCAAAGTATAAGTCATAGTTGATGAGGAATACCTTTGTCAAATTAACAAAGGAGATATCCTATATGAATGGAGGCAAGCTGGGAATAGCAGACATATTCACTTTTCAGCTGAAACATTTACTAATAAGTTTTAAGTGCAGACACTTTCCCTCCAGAATAACTGTATTTCTCTTCCTGTACAATCAAATATCTAACATATTTATAAGACAGAAATACAAACTGCCCTTCATTCTCTAGTCTATGGTAAGGTGCTATGGTTTGTATGTATATGTCTCTCCAAATTGTGTACATTGGAGCTTTTACAACAAAGGATGGTACTAAGAGGTGAGTTCCTTAAATATGATCTGAATAAGGACAAGAATATACATTATAAGGTGGTATAGGGAAAGCCCAGGAGACCTCAATCCTACACTAAGATCTATAGGAATCCAAGGAATGCCGAAATTGAGAGAAATAGTCTTTCTCACAGAAGAGCATACCAATACCAGTTATCCAATACCAAAGGGTCAGTCACTCCTGAAAACATATGTCCAAATAATATTATACAGATTGAGCAGGTAGCATTTCTGGTCTTAGGTGACAATAATTAATGAAAGAAGGGTCCATGTATTTGATATTAAAAAATACTGTGTATTTTTGTGTTTGGATGGAGGAAATGAAAAAGAGAAATTATAAAATAAAAAATAAAAGAAGCAATATAAAAAAGAGGTGGGTTTTAGGAAATGTGATAAAACTTCTGAGTTTCACTTTTGTAAACAAAATTAAAACTTTTTAAGAATACCTTAAAGATCATATGCTATATCTGTTTGTCTCTTGAATTGTGACTTTGTCTTTGACTCCACAACAACATTGTTTTCCCTTTCCTATTCATTTGATTTCTTTTATACAAAGGCACAATATCAGGGCACTGTCTTAGAAAAACAGGGCATACCTGGACCAAGACATTTCTAGACTTATAAGTTATCCAAGTTATTTATGTACTAAGGTATTTTGTTATAAAATTCACCAGCAAAGAAGTGACATATGGCCATGTAATCATTTTCAATTAACTTGATTAGAAATGCTGTTTTAACCACAATTTTCAACAATTGTCCTCATTTTGAGAAATATGATTTTTAAGTACTTTACTCTTAACTATTTTCTAGAATACAGAAATGATGGTTGAATCATCAAGTGCAATGATTTTGGCTATGATATGATACATTAAGAATCCAGACAGATTAAAAAACAACTATTAATATTAAAGATTCTACATTGGTATGGATTTTGGTTTATTGATACAAATTTAAAGTTAATTTTGTTATATATATAAATATACTTCTACACTGTATATATTTTCTACTCTTTTAAGGTGTTGTGTTTGTGTTTATGTAGCTCATTTAAAAATGTAATATATAATTAATAAATACAGACTAATATTCTCTATAATAGCCAATCTTATAGTCATGTTAGGTATGTGTTCAAGGTCATATACATATATTTCAGATAGATAGGTAATCTTTAAACACTTCAAAAAGTTTCAGAATATGGCATTTAATATGTTTAATAACCTAAGGCTTTAAATGACATTGAGGCATATCTGCTCATGGCAGTACCAATCTACTTCATAGAAAATGATGGGACTCAAAAAAATTTCATGTACAGTTTGTTTTCTTTATGGGAAAAGCTGGCCCTGTTGGCAAAGAAAGTGTCCTTGTCTCAATTGCTGAAAATATAGTGTATGAACTAGAAAGATGACCACTGGACTTTACTAAGAAAAGGTAGGAAGGTCCTTCAAACTTTTCTGCTTCATGGAAAAGTCTGTCAGATATTTTAGGCCTGTAGTTTAGATTTATGGATGCTTCAACATTACAGATAAACTTTCATTGACCTTGATGAAGGTCATAGGTGGCCTGATTTCCCTATAATTAGATAACATTCCATCTTTTGGGGTTCTTGCTTGGAATTAAAATCTAAATAGGGAAACTTAAAGTTTTCCTTAGTTCTGATAAAAAGCATGTTAGGTATAAAACTTTAGAGTCACCAAGATAAGATAAACAATCGAGTATTTTCTCTAATTTTTCAAAATAAAAATAGATTGGGTATTGTAACTGTATTCTTACTTGATAACTGTTTTGTTATATATAATTTTACTATGCTAAAATTATAACCTTTCTATTTAGTTAGACAAAAGGGGGAAATTCTGTGGCGCAATATCTTTCTACATTATAAATATGTATTAATCTCATTTGGTAATGAAAATATGATTGGCTGATAGGTAAGTAAGAAGAGATTGAGTAGAAGAGCCAGACTAAAAGAATTTTGGGAAGAGGATAAACAGAGTCAGAGAGTCACTAGCCAGACAGGGAATGAGCCAGACAGACATAATGGGATAGAAGTAAAAGTCATGAGCCTGGGGGCAGCACATAGTTTAATAGAATAGGTTAAGTTGTAAGGGTTAGTTAGTAATAAGTGAGCTATTGGCGGGGCATTTATAAATAAAAAAAAAGAATTCAGAGGAAGTGGATAGGGACATGGATCCTGGAGCCTGTACCATTCTCTAATGTCCTTTATAGGAAAAACAAATTGTCTTGTGTTTTATTTAACCTGTAATTATTTGGACATTTCTACCATAATTTGCTTTAATCTTAGTCATTCAATACTCAGAGACTAATAGGTACAGGTGAGGGGAAATCTGCCTAACAAGATGGCTAGGAAGTAAGAATAATTCCTAGAAGGGAGAGGTGGAAGCCTGAGGAGAGATGTATTCTATTTCCCAGAGTGAAGAAATGACTTTAGGAATCAAATAACTTTTCTGGGATGCAGCAGTTGTATCTGTCTTTAAGCCACTCCTCATTCACAGATTAGGTTTATGAATACAGCTACTCAAATTAACTCCTTAAATTTTCATTGAGTACCCAATGCAGCAGATATGACTGCTCCATCTGTGCTGAGTATAAACGCAATATCCTGCCAAACATGGGGCCAGTCTCTCTCTCCCTATCTAGCCTCATTTTTGCTACTGGAATCTCTTGTATAAGTTTACACTGTGTTATAAGGGATTTTATTAGCACATAACATGCTACATCTCAACTTTTCAGTTCAGATCTATTTTGTTGACCAGGTTTTCATCTACTTTCATTCATTCCAGTCTTTCCCCATTCTCCTCTCATTCTTTTCTTCTGGTCTATTATTGAAGGCACTGGCATAGGTAAATGTGGATAACTTTTCATACATTGCTGTGTACAGAATAATAATCACTGTTGAGGCTGGTATAGAAGATAATATTAAATGACATCAAAATATCTTGAAATTCCAGATAATAAGCAGAGATTAACAAATGATGAAGCATCCCCACAAGATCCAGAAACTTCCTCTCATCTCCTTATCAAGGTATAAATTTGAAAATTTCACAGTCAAATATTTACAGTTAAAATGAATTATAATCTATTAAACCATATACAAAACCCCAATCCTTTCATTTAAATTAGATTGCAAATTTTAGATCACTGAGATAGGTGCTTAGGTTCCAAAATGCCTCATAAAATTTTAATTGTAAAGGAAAAGATAGTGATCTTTCCAAAGAGCAGCCTGCCTGACTTTGTCTCTATCTGCCATTCCAAGTAAACACAAACTAATGATGGGGTAAGGATCTGAATAGAGAATTCTCAACAGAGGATATTCGAATGGCCAAAAGATACTTAAGGTCATGTTCAACTTCCTTAGCAATCAGGGAAATGCAGATCAAAACAACTTTGAGATACCATCTTACACCTGTCAGAATGGCCAAAATCAAAAACACCAATGATAGCCTATGCTGGAGAGGATGTGGAGTAAGGGGAACTCTCATCCATTGCTGGTGGGAATGCAAACTTGTGCA
>PVIU01015260.1:0-48908 GCA_004026605.1 Ondatra zibethicus | reverse complement strand
TTCTCCTTCTTCTATACCTATTATTCTAAGATTTGGCCTTTTTATGTTGTCCCATATTTCCTGGATATTTTGGGTTAAGCTTTTGTTAGATTTAATGTTTTCTTTAACTGATGAGTCTATTTCCTCTATTTTATCTTCCGCACTTGAGATTCTCTCTTCCATTTCTTGTATTCTGTTGTTCGTACTTGCATTTGTGGTTTCTGTTCTTTTCCTCATGATTTCTGTTTCTATAATTCCTTCTGCTTGTGTTTTCTTTATTTTTTTCTATCTCAGTTTTCAAGACCTGAATAGTTTCTGTTATATATTTGAGTGCTTTTTCTTGGTTTTCTTTAAGTGATTTGCTGATATCTTCCAATTTTTGTTTGTTTTTTCCTCCATTTCTTTAAGGTAACTTCTCAATTCATCTTTAATAATTTCAGATATTCTCTTGTGGTTATTTTGTAGATCATTTTCTTCTGGGTCATCCATATTTGGTTGTTCCGGTCTTACTTTTGTAGGGTCTTTGGGTTTCACTGGTATTGTGTTGTTCTTTGTGGTGTAGCTTGTGATCTTACCTTTTCTACTCATCTTTTCCTCTTATAGGTGTGGTTGGTGGTGTCTAAGATTCTGTTGAGTAATTTCCTAGGTGCCAGTAGATCAGAAGCTAAGATGGTTTTCCTAGTGGTACAGTCAGTGTCCCAGTTCTAATTACTTCGTTGGTTATTCCTGTTCCTGGAGGTAGCTCAGTGTTCCTGTATTTTGGTCTGCTCTCTTGGAGTTTGCTGTCTCAATCCTACTTTGGTCTAGGCTGCTGGCTTTGATCTGTTTCTGTAAATGTTGGTCTGGATCTCCTCTTGTAGATGTCCCTGGCTTGGAGTTAGACCTGTTCTGGTAGAGATCGCTGGCTCTGGATCTGGTCGCTGGGTCAATCCTGATCAGCTCGAGTCCCGGGACCGGGTTGACTCCTATCTTCTGCTCCTGGTGGAGCCCTGTTCTCTCCTTGTCCTAGGTAACTGGTTCAGTCTCACTCCCAATTCTATCTTATTAAAAGGAAAAAATAGGGGTTAAGTTACTTGCCAAGTTAATCTGTGAAACTTGGTTTTATAATTATCTTTCATTCAACTTTTTGTGAAACACATACAGTCATTAAGTTTTGCTATCAGAAGAATCTCTAAAGAAGATATCTTGGTACAGTAGTAATTTTTGCATTTCAGGTGTCTGAGGATCCCTTTCTGTGCCAGTTCATCATACATTTAATCCTTTTTCATCAAATGTATGTTTCAAAGTTAGTATGGTTATTCAGCAAACACACAGAGCAAAACCATGTACCATAGGTTCCATGAAGATTTCAACCAGACCAGCGAGAGTGTAAATACCTTTCTGCAGGAATGCAGACCTGCAGTTGAGGAAGTTTCAGGATGTGGTCGCTACTGAGTGATTATGGTCATGGTATAGAGCAAAGGAAAAAGTGTTTTGCCCATAGTCCCTTAAACAGTGAGTCATTATTTTAAAATTGTCTTAGGTAACTTGTCTGCCTTATTCATGAAAGAATACCTGATATTAGTTGCCAAGGGAGCGGTCCTGGTGAGGTCGTGGATAAGGAGCATATCCCACCTGTGATTTGTAAGGCACATAGAAGGAAGTAATGTGTGTCAGACTTGGGTTCACATGTATCTCTAACATTTCACTTCATCTCACACAAACTTCCTGTACTTTTGATCGCTGAGAATTTGAAAGAACACTGATCATTTGTAGAGGGTTCTCTTTGTGACTCCTTGACTTCTTCTTTCTACCTTTCCTCCCTATGAGGACTCTGGATCTGTAGGGGAAGGACAACTCCCCCCCCCCCCGAAACGGCCCAGATTCTAAGATGCTGCTCCTTTCTCCCTCTGTTGTCTGGCATGGTAATGACAGAGTTCATTTGTCTTGATCCTCAGCTTCTGTTATCTATAGTTCTGTTTCTCCTTTGCATTCTTTTATTCTGGTTGGGAGTATCTAAGAAGTTCTCAGAGTTTGTGAAAGAAATGTTTTTGTGGATCATGTTCTTTCCTTTTCAAGCTTAAGGCATAGGTACTGTTGGTGTTGCTTTGTCTCCCAGCAACATGCCTGCAAGTCTCTCCCTAGCTTCTTGGGTTTTGTACTGAAGCTCCAGGAGTCCTGGAAACCTATAACAGAAGGAGAGGGGGCAGAGATAGGGAAGGGTAGAAGGAGAGGAGGAAGAGAGTGACTGATAAAAGTTGAAGAGAGCCTAGTAGGCTAGATAGTATCAGAACACATGCCTTTAACTTTTAGCCCTTTTGTCAGGTACACTGATTTTTGCAGAGAACCTCTTTTAGGCATGGTACAAGGCAAAAGAGGAATACGGAGCCTGGGGCGTGAAATATCTTCATGTGTGTATGTATGCATAATTTTTTAATGAAAAACTGAAAATCTGGGGAACAAAATTCTCCCCACAAGCAGATCTTCATTGGGTTAGAATTTAGAGGTCCTTCTTAATGTAAACGGAGGGGCCCTTTTCTTGTTTGTGCAGCTCTAATTTCCATTTTCAGGTAGAACAGGCGTAGCTGACATAATGTGGTTGTGGTTAGGAAGAGGTGACTTTTACAGGGCACTTGATGAGGTATCCTTGGGGTGACTCACAGAGGGTGTGGCAGCAGAAGCTTCTCTTCCTCCGTGTGTTTTCTTTGTTTTCCAGTGCCCAGCCTACCTAACCTTGATGACTGACACAGAAGATAGCTGTTGTAATTTAGAGAGGAGTGTGCTCAGTCTTTGCCTCTTCTCTGTCTAATGAGTCTCTGTAGAAAATATATCAAAAGAAATTCTCATCTCAGAGTCCTCACATTTCAAAGTGGGATGTATGTATTACAAGAACTGCTGATTCATTAGGGATGCTTCCTAATTCCAGTGTAACAGCTGCTTCTGGTTAGAATAAACTCTCGCACTTTGGTGCCCTTTCCCTCTGAGAAGACCTTAAATTTTGACTTAAAACTTCCTCTTCTTCCCTTTTTTCTCTGTCCTGTTTTTGACCTTTGATTACGGTGCTTTACCGTTCTCAGCATTCATGCAACCTGAGCAGCCTACTGTACCCATGCCTCACCTTTAAACATTGCTCTTTTCAAAGATCACAAACACTAACAAAACTCTTGTGATAATGCTTTTTGTTTGCATTCACAGTGGTAGTGGAGTACATTGTACAGCAGTAAAGAAAAAAGTTGAGATATGTTGTAGTCATGAATTCTAAGTGCAATAATTTAAAGTACAGGGAACATTTCAGAAATTGCCATTGTCCATTAAATGAAACCTTTGTATTAGCATATCATAGCATGCTGTTCTAATAACTTTCTTCCAAATACCAGCTTTTGAAAGAAACATACTCTATTTTTTATACAAAATCGTGTAATTGAACGGCTTGGCAGAATAGGTAAATGAATGTAGCAATGTGCATTCAAATATGTCTCTTTGGTCTGTAATGAGCTGATTCAAGTTCACAGTTGTAAGACTTGCCTTTTTATTTCCTGATTTTATATTCTGGACCCAGACAAAAGTGCCTTTTAAAAAAAACTAACAGAAAAAAAGTAAATGAAAATTGTTCATATAAATCAGATAGCCTTTTTTGTGAAGACTACTATTGGATTTAGGATTCTGGTGATCTTTATTCAGCTGTTCATCTGTAAAGTAGATGATCTACTGCTGTTCTCTCTCTCTCTCTCTCTCTCTCTCTCTCTCTCTCTCTCTCTCTCTCTCTCACACACACACACACACACACACACGGGCTGGAAATGTAGCTGAATGGTAGAGTGCCTAGTATTTGCAAAGTCCAGGGTTCAGTCCCTAGTACTGCCCACACACACTAGTAAAAGATAAATAAAAATAAAAGTTTTCCTTATGTGACCATTTTAAAATTTAAGATTTTTATATTTATTTATTTTTATTTTATATGTTTAGATTTTTTTTCTGTCTGCATGCATATTTGTGTGCCACATGTTTGCAGTGTCCCCACAGGTCAGAAAAAGAGGCATACATTCCCCAGATCTGGAGTTAGAGATGATTGTAAGCTACCATGTAGGTGCTGGAAACTGAACCTGGGTCTCTGGAAGTAGCCAGTGCTCTTAAATGCTGAGCCATCTCTTCAGCACCTTAATTTTACAATTACAACTTCTGTTGTTGGGTTTGGTAGCCTCCCTTGCACATGGAATCACATTGGTGAGTGAGATCTAGGTTGCCTAAGCTACTTCCTTCATAACATGTGTCTCAGTTGTGACACTTGCTGACTGCAGGTCTGATTTCTCACTAGACACAGAGCTCCTTGAGACTAGAACTAGTGTCTGATTCACCCATTTGCTTCAGAATTCTCAAAGGGCCCCACCATCAATGCATGTGTGTTGACCAAATGAGTCATTGAAGTCTTAAGACTTAAGCAGATGTCAGAGATGTTATCAAACTATGCAGAAGACAGAGATGAACAGATATCATTTCAAATCCTGGTTAGTATTAGACTGTGCAGATTAAAAATAGATGTAACTTTGAGCTTCAGGACAGTTCTAGTCATTGAAGAACTTCCAGTTCCTTATCCCAGGCAAGAGAACCCCCCACTTTTTTTTTTTTTTTTTTTGCACCTTGTTTGGTAGGATACAGAATGGGAAAAGGACAGAGAAAGAGTAGTGTTAGAGAGCTTCCACTCACTTGTGATATCTAACTACTTGTTGGCTTGTTTGGACGACTCTTGGATTCTGTGAGTGTGTCCAGGGGAGTTTCCTTATATTCTCTGTGCTCACATTCTTTCTATAGAATAAAAGTGAAACAGTTTAGAACAACTGACTACTCTTACACTTCTTGTCACCTGCCTGAATCAGGTCACAAAAACTTGAGTTCTCACTTTTCTGATCAAGAAGCAAAATCTGGACAGACCACCCATACTGAGCCTGGCCTCTGAGTTAAGAGAAAACACTATACAGAGTTCTTTGTGCAGTTTAAACATGGATGGCTTATTTCATACATGTGTTAATTTTAACATAGATGGTGAGGTTCTGAATGACCTACTATTCTAATGCATCAGTAGATTGGAAGCATTCTTATAATATCCTCTCATGTGAAATGGCGTACCCATGGAACTATGCTACCTTTAAAACTTGTCCTTCCTTGGTAACAGTAGATAGCAAAATATAAACAAAGCAAAAAAAATAGTAAAAGAAAAACTATGGCTTAAAATATATTAGAAGCCAGATTAGCCATGTAGTGGTGGTACACACCTTTAATCCCAGCACTCAGGAGGCAGAGGCAGGCAAATCTCTGTGAGTTCAAGGCCAGCCTGGTCTACAGAGTGAGTTTCAGGACAGCTAGGACTGACTGTTTCACAGAGAAACCCTGTCTCAAAAAAAAAAAAAAGACAGATTAAAAGTTATGTGCTATATTTTCCCCACTTTTCTGGCATTCTGGAAAAGGTAAAATTAAAAGATCAGGCAGCATATAAGAGGGTATAGGAACTGAGAGTGGGGTGAGAGTTGACTAGCAGGGCACAGTAGAGCCTGCAGGGAGTAGGTTGTCTTCTCTGTCCTAGTTGTCTTCTGGCAGCTACACCTATGAGTGCTTTTGTCAGATGATTGAATTTTCCTTCACATTAAAAATAAGTGGGTTTTTAAAAGGTACCGATGATGGGAAAAACAGGTGGAGAACAGATGATCTGACTATAGTGTGGGTAGGACACAAGAGAACATTCTGGGGTCTTGGAAGTATATATTTTGATTGAGGGTGGTTCTTGTGCAGCCATATGTAGCTAACTCATTTAAGGATATGTAGGGACACAGGGTGAGTGTGCTTCATCGTATGCTTGTCAACAGTGGATTTCCTTTGCTTCAATCCCTCACTGTCCCTTATTAGTGTGATGATGACCTTAAGCAGGTCATTCCGAAGGTCAAATATGACTGAGAACAGCCAGCTCAGGTTCAGGGGAGGGAGAGACCATGCCTGATGGGGCTGAGATAGCCAGGCACCCTTCCTCCCTTCTCTTGAATGGCCCCTCCTGTAAAGCTGGTCTTTCAGTTTCCTGGAACTCTTCTATTTGAGAGCCATAAAAGTTAAGCTGTACACCCGAATTCAGCAGAAAGTAGTCTGAAAAACTATGATCACATTCCCAAAAATTGGACTATGGATATTTTCCTTTGTTTAGAATGTTGGTTACAAGTTGTTATGGATAATGGTCAAGAAAAAAGCTAAACAAAGGATATTAGATTCAGAGTTCTTGTTTTAAAAAGGGGGGGAGTGCTGTGGGACAATGGTCTTTTATCCTGTCACTTGTATTATTTTTAATAAAATGCTGATTGGCCAGTAGCCAGACAGGAAGGAGAGGAAGGGCAACAAGAATGCTGGGAAGAGAGAAACGCAGTCTGCAGTCGTGACCCAGACACAGAAGAAGCAAGATGTGACTGCCTTGCCAAATAAGGTACTGAGCCACGTGGCTAACATAGACAATAGCAATGGGCTGATATAAATTATAAGAGTTAATAAGAAGTCTAAGCTACTAGGCCAATCAGTTTATAACTTGAAAAATAAAGTTAAGCTGTACCACGTGAAAGGCAAAATTGCTAACATCCATATGTGTTTTTAATGCTAGCTCTTAGGGTCTTGTCTTTCACATCACCACAGCATGCTCAATCCTCTAGGGTTGGGTCTTAGCTAATTAGTTAGCAAAGTACTATCTATGGTTTTTCTCCAGTTAGGAAAGCATGAGAAATATTTGTAATGTCAGCTTATAAAGAGTCAGTTATTCCTTAATTCTGGTAATGTATGTGTGCTCCCACCTTAAATTTTTTCCCTTTGCATTTATTCTGTATTTGAAATAAAATCTTTATCTTGGGTTAAGTGAATAAATATTAATGTAGAAATCCCCATTGGCTCAGCCCACTGGTCTGTTAAATCATAAAGAATACCTATATACTTGTAGCACTGAGCATTTTACAGCCGTCTAAAAGCCGTTGCAAATATGGCTTGGCACCATTCTCTCTCCTGAGAAATCATGTAGGCATTTCTGACCTAATAATAAAAGCAGAAGCTTCCTATTTTCAGTGCTTGATACGTTCCTTGAACTGTGATAGTCACTTTCATGATAGTTTGCTTAACTTATTCTAAACTTAAACCTTTTTAGGTAAACAAGGAGTGTTGTCCTTTTATAGAGTGAGTCAGCCTGGGAGAGAGGAGGTGACAGCTCTAGGGAAACCGCACCTGTTGTTCTAGGCTGTCTGACTCCACATCTGCAATCTCCCCATGTGTTTTATAACATCTGCTACTTCTGAGGGAGGCAGGCAGCCATCTGACTAGCAGGTTCCAGCCAACCTCTTGGCTGACGGTTCTTACTCAATTTCAGGTCTGACCTCCTAGAATCAAATCCTTTTAAAACTTTGTTCAGTAATGAAAAAAAAAAAACCAAAAAGCCAGAGCCTCTCCTGCCACATCCAACGAGGACTTCCACTGCTGTGCCCTAAGCCTTCCAGTCTGTCTGGTTCCAGATGTGTACATCTTCTGTGCCATGCTTTATCTAATCTCTCTTCTGCTCTCAGGAAAAGAGCTGAACTTAGTTTAGAGTCCAGTCTGGAAGGCTCCTTAGAAGTGGAATGCCCTAACTTCTATACCAAGATTCCTTCCTCCACCTCCACCCTCATTCTCTGAAACCAACACACACACACACGCACGCACGCACACACACACACACACACACCTCCCCCAAAGTGAGCTGTTTGTAGCTTTTTGAGTCTTCGTTATATTTTGTTCCCTCTAGGTGGAAGTGACTTCTAACTTAGCCAGCTTTTCTGCCTGATATGGCTGTGCCCCCCCCCCCCAATCTAGTTGAAATGCTCTTCCTTGGTGTCTACACAGCTCCTGGTGGCAGCTGAGTCACAGCATATATTGCATTGCTGTTGACATTTCTCATGTCTGTCTCCCAGGAGACTCAAAACTCCTGGAGGACAAGCAGCTCTGTATTGCTCTCCCATCCCCAACTATCTAAACCTGGATTGACATTCATGGGTTCTTGTTAAACAGTGGTATAAATGGTCCAGCGTTGCAGATTTGGCTCTCAAATATAACAGGGAAAAGTAGATTCTCACCCCTTTTGTTTTTCCTTCCTTACTTCCTTATTTACTTCCTTCCCCCCTCTTTCTTTTCCCCCTCCTCCTCCTTCTCTTCCTCTTCCTCCTCTCTTCTTCCTTCTCCTCCTCTTTCTTCTCTTCCTCTTCCTTCTTCTTTTCCTTCTTTAACTTTCCTTTTTTCTCCTCCTCCTTTTCCTCAAGAAGAGTGTCAGGGTTTATTGAAGACAGCTCTACCAACCCTAAGGAAAATCACTGAGAAGCTTAGTTAACCACTTCTGTCCTAGAACCAAAACTGGTAGAAGTTGTGTAGGGAAAGAGCAGTAGGCTTGGGTATGAGCAATTATTAGAGCCTCAGTTACCATTTCATTTGGGGGCTCATCTGGGAACTGGATCATCACAGTATTGAAGATATGTATGAAGCAAAGAAACAGGCTGCCATTCTGCTCCCTATGGCCTGCCTCCCCAACTCCAGCAAGAACACCATAAGTTGGAAGCCTGGAAGCATTTGTTTCAAAGAGACATTTTTATTAATATAATAATTAATAAAAGTTGTTTATTGGCATTATATATTGAACCTAGGGCTTTTACTACCAGCCCCCCAAAAATGATACATATTTGTTGTGGAACACTGGGAGAATATGAAAAAACATTTGTACATAATATAGAGCCTGCTTTTACATCTAAATATATTATAAATATTTTGTGTGCTAAATACTTTGCTAGAAGTAGAAATCTTGTAGCTTATTCTAATCATTCTTACTGTACACTTAGGGTGCTGTCAGTTGTGATTACCATGGTATTGAAAAGACTTTCCTTTTTAACTTTTAAAATACCACATGCTCAATACATAAACCATAGGAGATCTAGGAAAGAATGTGGAAAAAAGAAAATGTTTTCTATAGTTCATAACCTTGAAATCAATACTAGTAATGTTTTATTTCTTCTCTCTGAGAATGTGCATGGCTATGCATGATAAAGTGGGAATACCCTATCTTTTTTCTTCTATCTTATTTCATAGGAATTTTCTCATATGACTAAAAAACACACCAAAATACCATTTCTGTTGCCTGGATTGAATACAGTTTATTTAAATATTCTCTTAGCACATGTTTAAATGTGTGTTTGTTTTGCAATTATAAGAAATAACTACTATTTATATAACATGCTACCTAAAATTAAGTCACAAGATTTAATACAGATAAAAATAAGGTTAAAATATATTCATTTTCTGATCTTTCTGTAAATTTTAGTAGTTACTCATTAAAAGAAAGCTTCCTCGCTCTTTCATACTGGAGGACTTTAAAAAATTGTATCAGAGGACTTTAAAAACTAGTTTCTGCCCAGAATTGTGCTGACTTGAGTACCCTTTTGGTGTTTATTTTTTAAAGTTTGTAAAATGCAGTCATGTTTCAAGGGGGTTTATAATGCCAATTTTAGGCTTTTTTTGTAATATTACAACATCTTTTCCTGACTTCTAATAAAGCAACAATCCCAAAGCATAAAGATTATTTGAAAACTGAGAACTGACTGGGTAGTAGGGTGTCGTGGTCACAGCAGAGAGTAACTAATGCCAATCTGGTATCTCACTTCTGATCACCATGTCCTGCATTCCTAGCTCGTTGGCTTGTTCAGGTCCGGGTTCCTCTTTTCTGCTGCAATAGAGAAAAGCTCAGTTTCACCTAATAGCTGGCTGTTGTTGGTATGGTACAGAATGTGTGACTTCCTTCCTTCCTTTGGGTTGGTCCAGCCATTGCTGCTCACATTTTCCCAAGTATTGTACTTTTTGCCCCTCTCAGGACATTGATAATTCCACCATAGTTTCACATCAGAAACCTCTCCCTAGTGGCCATTCCGCTCTCTGCTCAGGAACCTCGATTATGTTAGGAAGTAAAGGAAAGATTGCTGCCGGACAATAATTGTTCCATTTTTACAACAACTTAGAGCCATTGATGAAGTAAGTGCACCGTGTATGAGCTGTCCAGAGGACACTCTACAGTTCCTTTGGAGATGAGTACCTGATGGAATAGCAACTCATGCAGACTTGGGGTTTACTTTGAATTTTGAGCTCATGTGATTTCAACAAGTTACCCAGTACCTATCCTTTATGTTCTCCAGTTTCCTAAATCACTTTCTGGCATCTACTTGAAATCACTAAGAGTCAATAAGCAAATTCTTGGTGAGCTCCTGGCATATAGTAAATCCCTAAATAAATAGAAGTCTTTATTTTGATCTCTTTGTTGTATCATGAGCAACACAGCAGCAAAGGTGCTTGGAGCTAGGTAGATTTTGTAGTCATAGTTGAACAGATTATGTTCTCTTCTCAAGAGTTACTGCGCTTGCACGGAGAATTCTGCTCCCCTCTGCCCAGTGCAGGACTGCTACAGAATTAGGTAGAGGCAGTGGGTTTCTCCTGAGTAGCACAGTCTGGTGCTTGAGACAGATTGCTGTGGCTGAGGGAAGCAAAAGAAGGAGGATTGCTTGACTTACATAAACTCCTCCTTTTCCTTTCCTCAAAACTTTCAGTGTTAATTACAGAATTACTTAGGAGAATTGTCTTAGTGAGAGAGCCAGGCAGTCACTAGAAGTAACTTGAGAGCAGACCAACTTCCTGTCTGTCTTTGTTGCCGACTCTCCTGGCACTGGTCTGCCTTTCACCCACTGGAGGCTTTGAACATCAGCAGTCTGGAGCAGTCTCTGGTCTTATCACTCATTTTAATGTTCCTTACACAGGGTCACTCTTGGATGTGGTGCTCTGGGCAGTCTCACCCCAGAGTGCTTCCCTTCCTTTATTTAACCTCTGACCTGTAAAAACAAGAGTTAATCAGGAGTTCTAAGGTAGCTAAGAGGAAGGGGAAGTGTTTGGTTACAAATTAAATATGAGCAAGTCATAAGTCATAAATCCCCAGTAGTGCTACCAGTTGTGCGTCTCAAGTTGCATATGGCCCAGAGTGTTTGAATTATAAATTCAGTTTCAGAGCACACTGATTTCTTTGGGATAAGTGCTAGGTTCATTTTCTTTTGGCCCAAACTGTTTGCCTTCTAAAACATTAATTTTACTGGACCAGCTACATTCATACCCCATGTTCTTGCCTCACGTCTGACTCTCCTTCCTTTCTTTCCCTGCCTTCCGATACTGATTGGTGTGCTGTTCTGTTAATTGAGACAGAACCATTTCCCTGAAAGAAACATATGGAAAATGTCACCAAGGAAAGGCACTGAAGCATTGAACGTAAATGGCTTTAAGAGACAGCCAGATACTTTCATAGAGAGATTTGCGATGGAATGAAAGCGCATTCAAGCAGAGATGTGGGTGCCAATAAACTAAATGGGTGCTGTTCATGGAAACCGGGTGCCTCATTTAATCTAGTGCTTCCTTGATGGTCACCACAAGCATGCACATAGAGCCTCATGCTTTAAATTTAAAAAGACTAACAACCTAAGAACCTATGATCTTTCTAGTAAGTTCTAAGGTCCCAATGTGAGGCACTGTAAACTTAAAATACAGTCCTCCCACTCCCACCTCTCCACCCCCACCTCACCCCGACACCCCATTTAATTGAAGCATCTTAAATTGAGCTGTTTTTATTTCTGTTTCCAAATAACATGGACTCTAATTCCTAAAGCAAGGAAGAGTGGACACATGACTGGTGTCACTGGAACTGGCAAAGTAAGAAAACATACTGGATTGTTGGGAGGCAGCCAAAGTTGGATTGCTCAGGGTACTTTATAGCTTCTGGCTTTTGGAGGCAAGCTTTGATTGTATCAGGGTGTTAGAGTGAGAACCGCAAGGTAAGAATTCTGTCTCATCTCATGTTCAGTCTTTTTTGTGCAGCTGTTACTTTCTTACTTTTATGTAGCTAATAGGACTGAAAACACAGACTAGAGTAGTTTTGTGCCATCATAGGGAGGTCACCCACTTCTGAGACTCAGTTTTATCATCTATAAAATGGGACAGTCCTCATATGGCTGCTACAATAAGTACTATATCAATGCACCTAGCACTTTATAAGTGCCCCCCCCTTACCCATTAGCTTTCACTTCTTCTAAAATGATGTCAAGTAGTATCTCTATGGGATAATTAGTTTTACTGTTGATTACTGAAAACAGGACAGAACTTCTTATGGAACTGATTCTTGCCTTTGTCTTTTTTTTCTGTTTTTTTGTTTTGTTTTAATAGTAGAGACAGCATATGTCTCTCTTAGGTTGTGAAACCTTTGGTAAGATGGGCCTGGCTTAGAACCTCACTGGGCCATTATATTATATTATAGTTGTAATTCCAGCCATAAAGTCAGATGATGTGAATGGGGAAACTTGCAGGTGTGTGAGTACAGGAGTGGGCCACCCCATAAACTCCTGGGAACATGATGAAAGGCTTGTGTTCTCACCTTCTCTGGATTCTGTGGGAAATACCAAGAATTGCAGCTCACTGTCAGCACAGGTGCTGTTATTCCAAAGGTCTCCCAATAGCAGCATTTCACCAGTGATAGCAGCATAGTACCCCATGAGTTTCTCCAGAGCAATCTCCCTCCATCAGAGTCATTTACCACTGAAAAGAAGACAGCAAACACTCCCTCTAAAAGCAGCAATTATTGAGCACCTATCAAGAGAGAAAGGAGCCTTGTTTCCAAAATCAAATCCAAGTATATGTTCCAGCAGGTCTGTATAAGCACGGGTATTTCACAGGAGGGGTGCGTGCATGTGTGTGTTCTCACTTCATAATACAAATTAATATTTGCACTCATTTAGCACATACAATATATTTTCCTGCATACATATAATAGCTATCACAATGGGATGTTAATTATGGGCATAAATCAGAGATTCTTGAGCTTAACTGGATACTATAATTTACAAGTCAGGATTAGCAGCTGTGAGCAAAGCAGAAGGATCAAGTTGGGCAGGACTGGCTTTGATCTCCCAAAGGGGGTGTGTTTTTCTCTTACTTTGACTTTTGGTCTCTGTTAGCAGTAAGAGTGCAGCAATAGCAGGGTGAAGGAAGTTAGTCTTGCTCCAGGCACAGCTGGAGGTGTGTTTCCACACTGTACTTAGCTTTGTAGTAGCTTCGAAGCAGCCATTCGAGGGTAGGCGTCACATCCCCATTTCACAGATGGGGCAGGAGCAGCATGGTTGGGCCATAGCTGGTGAGTTTCCTGCTATGCAACTGTGGTATCACTTTTCTAGGAAGGCTTTTGAGACCTTTGTTCTGCCCTCTGTCACTGTAACTGACTCAGTGCTGCTGCATCCTCTGCTGGTGTGAGTTGTTCACGTTGTGAGTTGAGATGCCAAGACAGCTGAACACCAGGCATACACTGGAAAGTATTTCCTGTAACATGTGATGCCAGCCTGAGAAATTCACTTCCATTTCAAATTCCACAAAGCTCTGTACTGAAGCTAACGTACATTTAGCTCAGGAAGGAGCTGTATGTCACACTCCTGGAGAAATGTATGCACAGGCCAGCACCCATGGCTGGTTTCTGTTTTGCTTAAAGATGAGTGTACTTTAGCGCTGGGTATAATGGGGAAGGAGATGTGTCTTATGGAAGGCTGTTCAATTGGAGCCTATGTGTTTTCCTTCCCCATCCACCAACAATCAGGAAGACAGGGAAAGGATGAGATATGGATAGATATGGATGAGAGCATTTCTGTCAGAGCTCTCTTTAGTACATTTGGAGAAAAGAACAGAAGAAATATGGATTAATGATGGAACAGGCCTAGAGCAGAAACATTACCTCCTACATGATGCCTTTAAGGGCTCATCTGCACTTGGAAAATTAGGTCTCCAATGAAGACAATGAGGAGTAACTGATGGACTGACTTCCCTTGGAAGGTGGGGACGGGGCAAGACTCTTGTAGCTATCTATTCCTTTGGTCCACTTAAGCATTTGCGCCAATGTTTAATTATTTGTCAGATTGAAACAGGACATTGGCATGTTTGTTTTTTAATCTTGGGTTATTTTCCTAACCAAAATGTTGTCGCTATGTTGGGGTCTCCACCTCCTAACAAGAGCAAGCTGACTGTTATCCTACAGTGCCATTGGTCCTGACCTTTGTTGTGTCTATAGCAATGATTGTTCTCTGTCACAAGAAGCTCTGATTTATAGAATGTCTGACATGGCCAAGCACACACAAAAAATGTTGAACAGTTACTGTTCAACAAGTTGACATTAATAGAGATGTGAGAAAAACGAGCATGTAGAGTCAACTCTGGGTAGTCTTCAGAGAGGGGAAGCCCAAGGCGTCTTCATGTTCATGTGCCAGTTCTAACAGACATCACAAGTGCAGAGTAAAGGTGGGAAAGTTTAGAATTTTATCTAGGAAGGGTGAATGTAAGAGTTTGAAAATAAATTTACTTTAAAAAAATCTAGTTTTTAATTTTAACAATAAATTAATTCTTAGAATAATTCATGAGTGAGATGGGTTTCTGGGGAAAGGGGTTATGGTTTCGCTGACTTGATAATGCTTCGTGTTTGACTTGCACAGCATAACCAGGAAAGAAGTCGTTTTTTTCCCCCCTTAAAGTATTTGAGAACTTTAGTTTCCCAGAGGCTTCTCTTGTCCTTTGATATTGAAATCATTTCCTTTTGATGTAGCTGTTGGGTCACCATGCTTGTTTTTATTATGTTTCTCTTAGTTGTTTGTTGTCTGGGCTGGCACTGCCAGGTCTTCATTTGTCAACACTGAGCAGGTGTCCAGCGTCTCTAAAGTAGCTCTTGAGATCCTGCATCCTGAGTGCCCCTTATGACTTACTCCATGGACAGCTGATGTTATCCCACTGTCAATTACTCTGACAGACAGAGGATTGGGGTAGCTGATAGGTCCCACAACAAGGACAGAGTGGGAACTTCTGTTTGAGGCAGCCATATCTTGGTGAATATTTTCCTCTTGCTATGGTTCTGTTTTCTGACTCACTCTACTTGACATAGGATATGAGACCAATAGTCTGCATGAGGAGCCTCTTACTAGAATATCAGGGTTCAAAATAAAGCTTCCCACAGCCAAGATCAGCAAGAGCTTTCAAGTAGAGAGGTCCAGGAGTGGATGTGTTAGCACCACTGGACTGGGCACCTCCCATTGAATGTCAGGTGTTTAAGTTAGGTACTGGTTCTTAAACTGTAACTGAATGTTGAGGTCACACATTCATGCATGCGTGCACAAATACAGTTGCTAACAGTAAAGGCTTTTGAACACCTGAAAGCAAAAATCAATTTAAGATCAAATATGAAATGAACCTTGGTGTCTCTGGCCAGGCTTTCCCGTATCGCACATGCATCATGCCACCCAGCAATTCTGCAAGCAGCTCCTTACTGTAGATTCAGAAGTATTATGTCATGAACTGTAGGCTTTTTACTGTCTACACAAACTCTTCTGCTCTTATAGAAATATAGTGGCTTAATTATGGAAAGCAAAAACTTTAAATAATTTCTTGTCATCAATAAATATCAAATTAGCATATCATCAGATTACATAGCATTAGAATATTTGATTTTAAAAATTATTTAAGCTGCTGCCATTTTGTACTAAATATTTGTCTGACGCAGTATCCACACTGGCGATCATAAAGTAAAAATATTGATCCCTACATAGCGAGGCCCTGTCTCAAACAAACAAATAAAAAAAGATAAACTCTCTGAAAAACATTAATGATACTCTATCTGTGGCATCAAATATTTAGTCAAAATTTAATTTTTCATGTGAAAGTAAGCAAGCACAGCAATCCAATTAGTGTGCAAATTTGCCATTTTGTTTAGTAAATGGTAAAATTACATGTTTACTAAAGAATGAAGATGAATTTCTTTATGGCTTATTCTTGCTAAATGCTTGGTTTGCACTCCTATTTTACACACCATGTAAAAGTTTCTCAGGCAAAAATTAACTGCCAGTGAAAACAGATAAACTTTGAGCAATGTAGTTGATCACTTCTTTTAAAAATATTTATTTTTATTATTTTAAAATTATGTGTAGGTGTGTGCCTGTGTATGGGCATATCTACATGTGAATGCCGGTACCCACAGAGTCCAGGAAGGGTGTCAGATTCTTTGGAGCTAAGAATTACAGGTGATTGTGAACCACCCAACCTGGCTGCTGAGAACTGAACTCAGGTTCTCTGGAAGGAGAAGCCAGTGTTCCTAACCATTGGGCTGTCTTTCCAGCCCTGATTGCTTTTTTATCAATGAAGTCCCCAAATCTTCTCAGGTTGCCATGGCAGGAAGTATTAAAACTGAATTCACGTGAGGGCTTGGGATTGCTTATTTATTAAGCATTTCATTTTATCATATTATTTTTGAGATAGATCTCATATAAATGAGACTGGTCGTGAACTTTCTATGTAGCTGAGGCTGATCTTGAACTCTTGATCCTTCTGCCTTTACTGGGATTATATGCGCCACCACACCCATGTGAGATTTGCTTGTTTGTTTGTTTGTTTTAATACGAGAGCTTTAAACACAAATTCCATTTCATCTTAACCAGGATACATTTTGCCATTGATGAATCCTGGCAAAATCTGTGGACAGGAAACAAGAGAAGAATTCCTCTCCCTGGTATTGCAGTCAAGAGCACCTTAGAAGTTTACCAGGGACAGTGAGGAGCCTCTGCTCCACCTCTCTGCCCTTAGTCTTGACTCACCTCCTCAGATGTCCAGCGTCCTGCCAGGCAGTTGTCACTTCATTTTATCTTCCTATATAATATGCCCCAAGTATTTACTTGATAAATTTTACAATAAATTCCTTTTATTTTTTTCTTCTAAACGAGAGCCAGGGTATTTTATTGATCTTTTTCAAGTTTTAAATCTGACTGGATTATATTAGCTAAGATTTTCCTCTCAGGAAAGGAAGTGAGACACTGATTCTGATGGAACTGAGTTTACTAAGAGAGAAGCAGTCACTTTCTCCTGGTTTTAAATACTCATCCACAGGATGTTTCTTCTCTTTCCTTGTCTCTTTGGTCCCTTTTCATCTCAGGTGCTCAGTAACCATGAAGTCCATTAGTTAGTTCAGTCCTTCAGAGTCCAGCCCTACAAGCTCTCTGGCCTTCACCATTGCCTTTGCTCTAGCCCTTGTTTGTTAGAGGTATTTTTGTTTGTACTGATCATTGTGCCCACTGCTTCCCGCTTTTCCCTCTCACGTGGTCCCAGTTCACTCAGAATGTAGCCTCTGAGAGACAGAGAGCGACTTGCCCAGCTGCCAGCACTGTTCTCTCAGTGCTGTGTGCCTGCTCTCTGGCCATGCTCATTACAGTGTACACTCCAGTTGTTTTTGATGGAGGAAGACACTGTTTTGTGTGTATTGTTTCAAATACTAACAAACTTACAGAAAAAAAATGGAACCTCAACGCAAAGGGATGCTTTTTCCTCCCCTGTTAGAAACATATTACTAAAATGATAACTCATAAAGATAAGTACTTTAGTGTGCATTAAAAACATTGTTTTCTTTTACATGCCAGTCATAAAAATGAAAAAGTTAATGAAATCTTTGGGCAGTTCCTTTATGTTTTTAAGAAATCAGGTTCAGAATTAACATTGGATTTATTAGTATGTCTGTGTTTCAGTCTGGCCCAGTTCCTCAGGATTTCTTCCATGTTTATGAACAGGACAGTGAGGCTCTTGTATTGGAAAATGGCCCTTTGTGCCATTTATCTGATGCTTTCTTGAGATGAGGCTCTGCTTCCACATCAAGGGTGTGATAAAGTTGTGTTGTTTTCTGTGGCATTTTGTCTGGTAGCACACTATTTTGTTCTGTTCTGTTATTTGATGAAGGTTGTAACCTCAGGGTTTTCCTTTCTGTTTCCCCTGTGATATATAATTTGATTGTGAGGACTTACTTTTAGACTGTGCAAGTAGCTCCATCACTCAGCAAGTATCCTATTTGTCATTTTTATCTCCCTGGTCTCCATATAATCCCTTCGTTATTATGTGCTTTGATGGTCAAACTGTCACAGATTCTGTCAGTAGGATCTCCTGTTGATAATGTTCTGACCATGTGTTGAACACTGCCTTGCTTCTTATGGCACAAACCATTTCTTAATTCCGGCCTTGGAAACAGACATTATTTCTTCAGAAAACCTTCATTCTTAGTAGAGAATGCTATTTGGAAGTCCATAACTAGGCACTGAGGGTCCCCATTATAATTGAAGCATCTCTTGTCACAGGCCTTCTCTGTCACTCAGTCTAGAAACTGTGTGTGTGTGTGTGTGTGTGTGTGTGTGTGTGTGTGTGTGTGTGTGTGATCTGAATGTGTACATTTGTGTTTTTATTTCTATATCTTAGCTATGTCTATATGCCATTATTTCACAATTATATGCAGCTGGGATTCATTCTTGTTTCTTCCCTAACCATATTTCTAATTTACGTGTCTATTATCAAGACCTTTGGTTTCTATTGTATGCTTAGTTATTTGACCACTTTGCTTGTATGTCACCAGGCTCCTGTTACACTCATTCCTTCCTATATGGCTGCATTCCCTCACTATGTTTGGACTAACATTTTAGATGGAACTGCCACCTCCTCCTACCATAGACACCCCTCTCATCTCATCTGCTTGCATAGTTCCTGGCTGCCCTGCATTGGCTCCCTCCTCTCATCTTTCCCCCATCTGGCTGCCCTTCATAGATGCCCTGCTCTCACCATTTCCACAGCCAGCTGCCTCCCAGATGATCTCTTTGTTCTGCTTGGCTTTCTATACCATTGTTGTTGCTGTCATCACCTTCTCTTCTTCTTGAGCTCTGCAGCTTCCATTCTCTCTCTTTCTCTCTCTCTCTGGTGGTTAGCTGGATACAGATGTGAAATCCTATCCTATGCACAACCCCCAGCAAGATGGCTATCTTAAACCATCCATTTAGTTAAGGGAGATCAGAAGACCGAGAGTCTGACCTTAGTTAGACTCAGTTCCTGAGAACACTTCTGGAGGGAGTAGAAGATTTTCATCCAGCCTATGCCTGACATTAAGGCTAGCTGGTTTCTGTCCATACAGGCCATCACTGCTGCATGATGGGGTCATTTAAGGATGACTGTGAAGTGGGCTGTTGTTAAAGCAGTATCTGGAACCCATGGCTGTACTACCTCCATGGGCCCACAATACTCAGCAGGCCAAGTCGAGAGGTTTCTGTGGTACTATTTCAACTCTTCTAACTTTGAGATCTTCTGTGTATTCCCACAAAACAGCACTTCCCATTAACATGAGGACCAAGCTACCAGCATTGTGAGAGACATGTGAATCCAGGCTGATGACTATAACGCAGGTCTCCTCTGCTCTTTCCCTCTCTTCTGATGGGATCGTAATCATGATCCATTAGGATTCTGCATCACTCCAAAGACCTGAAGTAACAGTGCTTGGGAAGGATAACTGACTTCTCCTACCTAGATGCCCTCTCTTATGTTCATTTCTTTTCTGGACCAGAACTTCCTTGTCACTTATCGTTTTAGTCCTAGTGCTTAGACTGAGTTCACCACAGAGTGTTCTCTTGCAGGGAGATGCAAGTACACCCAGCCTAAGAGTTTGGGGCCTTGAAGGTGGCCAGGGAGTACTTTATCTGATAGAGTACTTGTTTCCTGTGTCAACTGGGAGGCACTGTTTACTCACTGCTGACAGACACACACAGGATGGAATGTGGGCTCCATGTCTTCACCTGCAGCCTCCTGGTAGTGCAGCCTGCCGGGTGCAAGCACTAATGAAACAGGATGGGAAGTGCCAGCCGACAGAACTCAGCTGTGAACCAAGGCCTTCTAGTTGGGGAAGCTGGGACGCTCTGAAGAAGAAGACAGCTTAGCTGCAGATTGGTCCCAAAACCATACCACTGCCATCACTGGACAGTCATCTGTCTACACACATGGGGAACAGTTCTATCTGGTCAGACCAGAAGGAGAGAGAAGTGCCTGGCTTCCTGGGTAACTAACTATCAAGCAGTCCATGGCCAATGGTTCTGCCCACCATAACCAAAGGAATTGGTTTGGTGAGGCAGAAGCTGGTAGAGTGAAGTGGTCTGGCTCTGTGGGCCAGGCAGTCTTCACCAAATGAGGCTACTGAGGCTGCAAGGTGCATGCCAGGCTCTGTCTATGAGTTGACTAGTTGTCCCAAACTACTGTGATATGCGCTGTATCTAGTCCAAAGCCTGAGAGAAGCAAGCTGCTCTGTTGTACTGCTTCCTGTATCCATTCACAAAAGGAACTGAGCTTTCTTTCCTGTGCATCTCCCCTACTTGTCCCTTTCCTTTTTCCTGACTTCCAGTTGCTGGGTTTACCTTGTGATATTTTCTTTTTTTTTTTTTTCTTTTCTTTTAAGATGTGTTACGAACCTTGTGATATTTTCTTTCAGGCTGGGTTTGTTTACTAAGAGTCCTCTAATTTGTATGGTTTTCTTGGGAGAGGGGTTTCTTGTTCTACTCTAATGGCTTTTAACTCATGAAGGTTTATTTAGCAGAAGAGGAATGGAGCATGTTATCTTGTGCCTAATCCCTCTTGAATGTTTACATTTGCTCTGCCAGGGCACTAGCACTGGGAAGAGTGGCAGCAGCCATTTGCTCTGGAAGAGTCCATATGTGGCTGCCAGAGCTGATGGAAACATATTAACATAAGTGATAATACTGTCATAGAAGTGAAAAGTTAAATTGCTTATCAGTATATTGTGATAAGCTACTTAAATTTTACAGTTAGCATGTTCTGGCTTCAGACAGATGTCACAGATAGGAGCTCATGCACTTTATCTATCCTCTCTATTACCTCTCACTTCATTTATTATTCTCAGTGTTCAGCAGTAATCTATACAGGGTGCTGATCCCCTCTCCCAAGCAGGATGTCACATCTGGGCCCTGCCTTGGATCCAGGCTATCAGTAACAAACACCATTTGTGTGGCAGAATAGATGTGAGCAGACCTGAGCAGCAAGCTTCTCTCATTCCTCTTCTCAGTAGTTTTGGGAACTTTCCTAAGAGAGAACAAAGCATGTAAACTGGGGGCAGGGTACTCATCTTGGAGTAGGGATAATTCTCCCTAACTTTTCCATGGCTCTAAGGGCCCTTGCTATCTACTAGTCTTCATCTAGGTCTCTCTCTCCCTCTCTCTCCCTCTCTCCCCCCACTCTATCAGTGTGTGTGTGTGTGTGTGTGTGTGTGCGCTCATGTGCACACACATGCGCATATGCGCACACAAGTATTTATAAGAATGTAGGGCCAAGTACCATTCTTGGTCTTGGTGCTGAGGACACAGCGAAGGAAGGTGTGCTCTGTGTAATCTGTTGAGAAAACAACCATGCCTATGAGTGCTATGCTGAAGGAGGGGCATTGTAGCAGTGGTATATGCATGAGCACCATGGAAAAGAAGGAATTGGGGCACAAAAGTTGGGGCAAGAAGAGTCAGAGAGTTGGTCAAAATCCTGGGAAGGGAGAGCTACAGAAGCCCTCCTGGACTGCTGGATCTTGTAACAACAGGATGCCACTTTAGTAATTGTGTTGTGTAGACTTGGATTAGTTTTTGGGGAGAAAAGTCAGTTCGTTTTATTCATTCATAATAATGAATACTACTTACTTATTAGTAACAGGTATCAGCGTGGGGAAAAACAAAAAGAAGGTTCTGTGAATCATATCCCTCCATTGGGGAGGCTCAGTTTTCTCAGAATCCCTTGTTCTCCCCACTTTGGTCATTTGGTGTGGGGAGTAAGAGGGCAGAGGCAGGACATGAGTGACAAAACTAACAAAACTACAGAAGGCACTAGTGGGTTATTTGTCTCTCGGGTTCCCAGGGAGGACCAGAGGCTCTGACGTCCTGTCCTAAGCTCTCTGTTCCCCTTCTTGGATTTGTTCTTTACCTGGTTACCTAGGTGGCCTCCAAGCCTCCTTGGGCTTTGGTGCTGGTGTCAGATGTGCTGGGTCTGGGCCCCACATTTGTCCTCTCAGACAAATGTCTGTGTTCTTGCTGCTGGGGGCTCAGGGTCCCTAGGTCTACTACACACACTTGCTACTCCCAATCCCCAGGCCAACCTTCTTCACTTTGTCTTTTTGGTCATCAGAAGTGAGTGCCAGGAAGGAAAGAAGGGCCAGGGGGAAGAAACCTCAGGCTACATATCATTGGCTGCCTGTGCAGCTTTGCCCTCTCTGGCCAGGCCCATCCAGACTTCCATTTTTGGTAGGCCATTCCGATAGCCATTCAGAGGGCCAATTTCAAGAGTGAGCTCTGCTGGCAGAGGAGCAATGACCTGCTGGATGGCAGAGAGAAGAGAGTTATCCATTCATGCTACAGCCAGTATAGCACAGGTGAAGTAGAGGTACTAACATGATTGGTTTGTGTTGTGTAGGGCATGTGGGACAAAGAGGCCAACAATGGGCATGCTGGGTGTTGCTCTGTGTCCAATCATGAGAAGTAGAATAGATGCTTTTCTAGAGACTGTGGGATGGTGGGAGAGGCCTAGCTACTCAAACATGGTGCCTCATTGCAGACTATATTTTGAATTTCCTCTCTGGTCTAGTTTTGAGGCACAGGAATACTTCATAATGGGCATATAATGTTCTGCCTCACACAGGCATGTTTTTATAACCCAGAAATAATTAACATTTAAGCAGTTTTGGTTTATATCCGTCATGGCTAGAATCTTCAGGATGTAGAGCAAACGGGAAATGTTTTGGTCTGTGTTGTGCTTTCAGTCAGGCTTTGACCTGCATGCTAACATTTCTTGTGTTTCCTTGTCTTCCTCAGCTACCTCCCCTGGTTCGAAGTGTTTTATAAGCTCCTTAACATCTTGGCAGATTACACAACAAAACAACAGGTATTTGTCTTTTTAAAAAAAATAATAGCTGTTTTTTAAAGAAAACTTTTTATGATTATGAAAGTAATGGGTGCCTTATATTTCACTAAAACATTTGTAAGAAAAAGTAATGCATGCCCATCATAGAAAGGTTGGGAAATTCAGAAAATAGTGGAAGGGAAAAGAAAATCACCTCTCACCTAACATGCATTACCTCATCCCCAAAATAAATATTGCTAAAATTTTTAGTTGTTTCTTCATTTTTTTTTCTTCTGAGGTAAATAAATAATACCTAGACTGCTCATGTTCCCAGTATTAATGTCAAATTTTCCCAACAACCCTGAAAGTTCACAAAGTATTCAGTCATAATTTATCAAAGGCATGAAACTGAATTGCTCATGCCATGTTGCAAATCACTTAACTAGCAAGTGACTTAACAGCTGCCACGATCCCCATTTTGATAAAGTTTTGTGGTATTTTTATAGTAATTCTTCTAAAAGTCTTAAAAATTCCTTTAGCAGTTCTTCTGTACCTTAATTACATTTGGGAGAAATGGTATGCTAACCTAAACTCCGACCGATGATGACAAAGGTGGTCTGGGTCACTATTTAAAAGTTTTGTAGCCCACCTATTTGGGAAGTATTGTCACAGAATCAATTCTTCCACTCTGTTGAAAATATTAAGTACTTTTTTATGGCTAACAGCATAGCCTGTACCTTAGCTCACCAAAACCCTTTCTTCTTACAGTAGTAAAAAGGATTGGGGAGATGACTTGGTGGAAGGGTGCTTGCTGTACAAGCCTGAGAACTTTAGTTTAAAACCCTCGCAAAAATGTGAGGACCAGAGGCAGCTATGTGTGTCCCTGTTGACCTCAGCAGTGTGGGAGATAGAGACAAGAGGATTACTGGGCATGATGGCCCAACCTAGGTGCAACTTCAGTGGCAGACCCTATGTGAAGGGAAAAAGATGTTAGAGCAGGACACCCAATGTCTCCTCTGACCCTTGTGAGAGTCACACACACACACATGCACATATAACCACCTTACATACAGAGAGGGCATACATGGAGGGTGGGGACAGCAGTCACTCAAATCTTTGAATATAAAATATTTTCTTCAGTTTTCATTATGTTTCTAAGAAGAGAATCCTAGATAGGTAGTTATAAGCTTCTTGTGGGCATAAGTATTTAAAAAACATTTGCCAAACTACTTTCCAAAAGAATTGCACTATTAAAGTGCATTGTTTGCAACACAATCAAGTCCCACACTGTCATTGATAACATTTGTTGAACTTTTCATTTATTTAATAAATCAAAAATCTCGCTGGGCAGTGGTGGCACACACCTTTAATCCCAGCACTTAGGAGGCAGAGGCAGATGGAGCTTTGTGAGTTTGAGGTCAGCCTGACCTATAAGAGCTAGTTCCAGGACAGGCTCCAAAGCTACAGTAAAACCCTGTCCTGAAAAACCAAAAAAAAAAAAAAAAAAAGTTACAAATCACAACTCTCACTATTATTAGTGAGTTGAATATTTGCCTGTGTACCTAACTTTCTTTCTTTCTTTCTTTTTTTTTTTGTAAAGGGCAACATTTTAAGTTAAAGTGATACAGCATGATTGTTAAATGCCATAAGTATTTTTCCTTTTGATTTATCTATAGTATCCTGGTTCTAAAATGTTCTATTAAGAAAGTATAGTTCAGTATTATTAGGCTTAAAGGGCCCCAAATCTGTGTGTGTTTATTTGCTTTAATTTTTCTCCGTATGATTCATATAATGTAGGCTCTCAGAAGAACTGCAGTGGGCACCTTAGTGAATCAGTGCTTTCTTTCTCATTTTACCCTAAACCCTTTTTTAATCCATGGCAAACAAAATCCTGATTTGCAGGGTTCCCTGAAACATGTTTTGGGAAATGGCTGTTTGGGGGTAGGGGGAGTATACAATATGTAAATCTTTTCTTTGAGTGTATTGTTCTCAGTGACAAATGTTTTCCAGAGGTCACAACAGATGGCAGGAATGGTTCATAGAAATGGCTTCTCACTCATCACACTCAGTGTGAAAGGAAGCATGAAGTCAGGAATTCTATCATAGAAGAACTGGTGTCTTTGATGAATGAGGTAGCAGGCTGCTTTGGGATCTGTTCATCGATTTCTGATGCACATTTAGCTTTGGTCAGGCATTCAGGTTTTCACTCAATTTGAAAGGTATCCTTAATAAATAAAGGTATGTTAACACATTGCCTCTGAACTGGAGACTGATTCATGTTTTGTCTTTTTTTTTAACTCCACCTTTATGCTCTTTAGTTTTTAAAACAACAATGCAACCTAGTACTCTTTTTAAAATGTATCTAAAAATGTGTATATCCATAGTCCTAGCATTTGAGAGGCAGCCAGGAGGATCCAAATTCAAAACCATCCTTAACTACAAATGGAAACTCAGGTGGCTAGCAATTCACTTGCCGGGAAGTGAGCTTGAAGCCTGTCTGTGCTACATGAGACCTTGTCTCAAAGAAATTAAAAAGAAAAGGAGAAAGGTAGGAAGGAAAGATGGGTGAGCGAAGGAAAACTTGGGAAAGGAGGGGTGCTAAAACTGAGGATAACCCCGTGGGATCAGTATTTTTGTCCTCTGAGCCTGGTGAGTTATGGGAAACCGAGATAAGTCACATGACTTAGTTGACTGGAGTCTATTTTTCCTGACTCAGGATTCCTACAAAGTTTTTTCTAGCCAAAGGAATTGTAATAACACAGAGTAAGGACTCTGTCTACAACTGGCTTGTTCAAAAGTTCTTGACCATGAAAGCAGAACAGGATGAAAGGAAGGGAGATTTCAGTTGACAGTATACATGGTCAACAAGCATGAAGACATTAACTTGGATCTTCAGCACCCACATAGCAGACAGGCGTAGCAGCTGTCGGCATATAATCCAAGCACTCAGCAGGAAGGGTAGGCAGATCCCGGGAGCCCATTAGACATACATCCTAGTTGAATAAATGAGCTCTGGATTCACTGAGAGTCATTGTCTTAAAAAGTAAAGTGGAAGGCGATCTAGGAAGACACCTGACATTGGCCAGAGGCTTCCATGTGCACATGCAAACACAAGAACACATACATACATCATATAAACATGGAAACCAAGACCCAAACAAAACCAGTATGGTTTTTCCCTAAAAACATCCTTCTCCCATCCAGAAGTTATGGGATTGTTGGGTGAAGTAAACTTCTATTTGGGAAGGAATTTACGTGACTAATGAGTCATCAAGTGTTGTAGCCTAAGGTGGGACATGGGGATTTCTGTGTGGGTCCTAGCTCCAGTGTTGTCAGACCCTAAACGGGAACCTGCATGAAAGGACTAACAAGAAACCTGAGCTGGGCAGCACCCTGCTTGGGTGTTGAAGTCGAAGGAGATGAAGGTATGTATGTGGGAGAGTAGGGATGGGGGATAGGCATGATGTGAGATATGGGAACTCAGTGGAGATCTGCAGAGATCCAAACAGGAAGAGAACCAGCAGTGGTGACTTGGTGCTTGGTGCCAGAGTATGAGATAGGAAGATCTAGCCCCAAAAGAGGGGCAAGACTTTTTTTTTAACCTTTATGCAGTGTAGTCACAGTATGCAAAGAGAAGGAACGTGACTCTGTATTGGCCTGGAATTGGAGACGTCATTGTGAAGCTAAGGCTTTAAGTGTGTGAAGAGAAAAATAAGTTAAGATGTGAAGTATGTGGTGACCTGTGTATGTGGTACTTGATGGCTTTGGCCACTGAAGACCTGGCATCAGCATTCCCAAGGAACAGCAAGCATAAACACATAGGGTTCCAAGATAAATACCAGGGATATGTCCTCAAGACACAAGATAAAGGGGCAAGAGGTTCCCAGTTATCTTAGTATGGAGCATCAAGACAATATACAGCAAATGAAAACTGTGCACCTGTAGTAAGATAAATAAGAGCTAGATTCAAAAGTTGAGGGATGGAATGCTTCCATAAGATGCCATGCTTTAAAATGCTTTTTTTATTTTTATTTTTATAGTTTATTTAACTTTATTTTATGTGCATTGGTGTGAAGGTGTCAGATCCCCTGCAATTGGATCTTCAGACAGTTGTGAGCTGCCATGTGGGTGCTGGGAATATGAACCTGGGTCTTCTGGAAGAGCAGTCAGTGCTCTTAACCACTGAGCCATCTCTCCAGCCCATCAAAATGCTTTTTAAATGCCTTGGGAGGGGTCGCCCAATAGAGATCTGAGATGAAATAGTCAGGAGGCAAGAACACATCCTCAATAAAGGACAAGCTGAGATTCATCAGGAAACATCTGACAGCTGAGACTCATTCTGCAAAATGGGTGGTCAAGGTCCTACAGATCTAGGAAAAACGGGGGTTTCTCCAACAAAAGGAGTCTCAAGAGTGAGCCCTGCTGAAGGCCACACATGCTTCTAAACTGATTTGATTACCATGAGGACATGCACAGCACAACTGGACAGGATTTGATGGCAGTGCTGTGTTGAGGCATATTTCCTGGTTGTGGTGATTAAATGTGGTTGTTTGGAGAAAGTGTGTGTGTGTGTGTGTGTGTGTGTAGATGATGAAGTATAATGCCAACAACTCATTCTCAAACAGTTGAGGAAATGAAAGAGCCTTTATCTCTTTCTAAAATTGTTCTGTAGGTATGAAACTGCTTCAGAATAAAACCAGCCCCATGCACACACACTCAAGCTCGTATGTCCTCTGAGAAACTTGACTGTCAGAGCACATACTGAATCAAACTTGAAAACTAAGTTCATCCCTTTCATATCAGGCCCCCTGCCAGAAGCAGAAAAGGCTGAGGACCTGGACACAGCAATCCTGCCTCCCTCCTGAACTGTGCAGCCTACTGTCCAATACGAGACTAGTGCTTCACACTTCCTAAATGGATGACTAGAAGGATCCAGTAGTTAGGGCATGGCTAACTATGTAAACTTAACTTTCTTTTATTAGCACACAGAGTTCCACAGGGCTTTTGAATCTTTTTGAGTGCTGTTGTTTTGAGCATCTTAAAGGCAAATCTGTTTTGAGTCGAATAATTTGTGCTGCTTTGTATGTTATTCAGCTGCTCACTTTCCCTAATTAAAATGCATGACTGTTGTCCTGTATCACATGCTGGTGAACTTGTTTCATTTCTAACTTTCTGTAATTGGAGGCTGCTACATATACCCAGTGAACACTCAATAAAATTAATTGAGGGTAATGATGATGAAGACAAGACCCACAGTCTCATTGTTATTTCTCCCAACCACCTCCGCCCTGGAAGTTCAGATTGTTTGCATTTAGAAGTTGTTGCTATGGAGTTGAAGGGATAGATATGCTGAGAGCTTATGGTATATGATCCATAAAAGGTGGTCATGGTAGGTGTCTGACTGAATAGAAAATGTCAAACTTGATGTGGGAGGATTTGTTTGAGCCATAAGCAATGTCTTTTATCCAGCTCAACTTGAATATCAAGCCTATTTCTGTCTTGGGACCAGCATCTCTCACCTGTCTCTCTGTGCACCAGTACCTTAACCAGCTTTTGTTACTTGGGCCTTTCCTTTCTTTCAGGAAAGTCAGTGGAATGAACTTCTTGAAACTCTACACCGACTTCCCATCCCTGACCCCGGAGTGTCTGTTCATCTCAATGTGGTAAGTGGGACAGGATGGTGGTCCCCCAAGAAAGGATGTTTGTATGAACCTTCAGAGGAGGCCAGAGCCACACTCGTAGCCTAAGCCTGGGTTCAAGGCCGTTTGGGTGTGGGATTCTCCTTCTCTCTGAGATTCACTGAAAAATAGATGCTTCCCAAATGACCACTCATATTCTTAGTCACAGATGCAATGAATAGGATGGCTGGAGCTGTTAGCCTCATTGTCCCATCCTTGGTCACCTGTATTTTCTCTATCACAGTTAAAGCCCATCCACTGTCATGCAGACCTGTCTCCCTATCCCGTAGACCTGGCGGATTAGAGAGTTTCCTCTTCCAGCTTCTCAAGAAACAGACACAGTGCTAGTTTCACGGATCAGGAAGGTGTCTGATTCCATAAGGCAAACTAGTGAGTTTTACCAGAATGGTATTGCCAATAATGTTAACAATAACAAATCTATTTTATATTCCTAACTTATACGAAATATGCACCTCTAGTGTTCAAAATTGTTCCAGTATAGGTGTTAACATTCTCATGCTGTAGAGGGAAAGTGTCCATGCAAAGTTATGTGATTTAGAAATGACAGCCTAGTTTTACAATGCTGAGCTGAAAGTAGGAAGGGACAGAGGCAGGTAGGGAGGTGGGAAGCGGGAAAGAAGGAAAGAATTTACTTATGGAGGGTTTGCTCATGGGGAGTAGGGACTGCCAGAAAACATGAACAAGTGTGCTTTAGACCCAGTCATCAATGAAGCAGGGCAACCCTGCCTTTGTCTCAATCTTTTTTCCTAAACAGCTTGATCTCACCGCTTCAGCCTGTAATGACATTCGACAGGTAGCTGTGGAGCAGCCTGGCTAGGTCACCAGCTGCCTGGGAGGAAGGGCCACTCCTTCCTCAAATGTCTGCACAGGCAGCCTGTTGTCAGGCCTCAGGGACACGCCAGCTCTGGGGTAGGAGGAACTTTTGGGTGTGCAGCTGTTTTTCATTCCAGTGGATTCTAGGAATGTTTCTGACCTCTTCTGGTCCCCAGCATTTCATGGGCAATGGAGCAAGACAGAGTCTCCAAGGACAGCCTGGGGACTAGTGGGTTAGAGCTCTGCCAGCTCACTCTTTACAATCCATTGCATTTGTAAAGGCTGACCCCCTCCACTAGACAGTCTTCTTCCCAAAGTGCATTTTTATTTGAAGGGCTAGCATCTCATTTGTAATAGAAATCCTAAAATATTGGTGTAATGCCAAGCCTGGGCTTTGTTTATTTAACCACTTTGTGCCTATGTAACTGATATAGGCGACTGAGAAAAACAGAAATATAAACTAGCAGTTTGAACAATAATAATTGTGTATTAAAATCCATTTGTTAATCTGGGTATGGTAGTACACGCCTATAATCCCAACATTCTGGAAGAGGCAGGAAGATCAGTACAAGGCCAAAACCAGTCTGGTTTCAGACCAGCTGGAGCTACTTAGTGAAACCCTGGGTTCAAATAAATAAAATAGTAAGATACCATTTGTTGTGTGCTAAATGCCCTCATGTATGATGTTCTTACTCAAGCCCCTTTATGTTTGCAAATGAAAGCACAGACTTAAGAGTGCTACAACGGAAAGGGCTTGGGTGTGGTTAGTTATACTGCTCTACATCAAGCCTAGTTCCTCCATATACTCACTGAGTCATCTTAGACTATTTGCCTCATTGAACATTAATTTATCATTAGTAATATGGAGATATAGCTATCTTAAAATTTTGTTGTGGAATTAGAAGTGATGTTGATAAAGTATTTAATGTAAAATTTTCCATAAACAGGCATTCAATAAATTTCTTTTTGAGTGACAGACAAGCAGCTCATTGTTGCCATCATTAGTAGCACAGCTTGTCTCCAGGACCCTTTATTTTAGAAAGACTATACAATTCTTTTTTTTTTTTTTTTTTTTTTTTTGGTTTTTCGAGACAAGGATTCTCTGTAGCTTCGGAGCCTGTCCTGGAACTAGCTCTTGTAGACCAGGCTGGGCTCGAACTCACAAAGATCCACTTGCCTCTGCCTTCTGAGTGCTGGGATTAAAGGCGTGCACCACCGCCTGGCAACAATTCATTTTTCTAGAAACCTACTTACTCTCCCATTACCCAGGAGCAAGGGGTTGGGGGAGAAGTCCAGATTTGAGCTTAGGCCATGGATGAGCTGAATCTTTCTGCACTTGAGCTTTCCTGGCCTTTCACAGTCCATCTTTAACTGCCCGTCCTTCCAGTACCACTTACCATTATCTTCCAGGCATTTAGAAGCAGCAGAGGAGGTAGCATTAGTTCATCCGGTTCTCATTTAACTTGGAGATACAGGCTTCTTACAAACATGGAAATGCCTCATTATATGTTGTTGAAGTCTTTCTCACCCAGGCTCCAACTCTCTTCCATGACAATCACACTGTAAGTCAGGAGCTCATCCTCCATTGGCAGCATCTTTATCCATCTCAGATGGAGTAGCCTTTGGCTGGGACTGTCCTGAGCATCATATGAGCAGATTTTGACTACAGTATAAATTGATGAGACCTCAGATGCTAAAATGGAATTTCAGGATTGGTGGGGACATTCTATCATTTAGTGAGTGAATCTAGTGTTACATGGTTTCTGAGAGTCCACTGCCCATTGAACAATACATTTCAAAACTGGCCATTTCTTTGTGTTTAGAATCTGCAGATATCACATGGGGATTTACACTTTAGATTCTTGGAGTTTTTCATTCATGTCCCCTACAGACATTTGATCTTTAATGCTGATGAATCAATGCATTGATCCAACATTAGCCTAAGTAGCTATAATGTGGATATTTACTACAAGAAAACACAGCTTCCTCATCTGAATAAGGAAGATGCTTCAGAACATTTACCTAAACTTGGAGTTAAGTCAACTGCATGGTAGCTCATCTTGAAAGAATATGCAGCTTGTGTTTTTTTTCTTTTCCAGCATTCTTATTTCACTGTGCCTGATACCAGAGAGCTTCCCAGCATACCTGAGAATGTGAGTACTTGGAACGGGAACATTACATTTGTTTGTTTACTGCTTGTGTTTTTAAAACAATTGGGTATGTTTTCAATGCTATTTACAGTAGATTACTAAAAGAAAAATAAAAAGAACAATGGATTATGAATAGCAAAAGTAACTTGAAAATATGTATAGAGTACAGACACAAGAAAAGGTATTCTTCATATTTCTCACAGGTAATCCCTTACAGTTGATATTTATTCATTCCAGTCTTTTAAGGACATTTTCACATAACTAAAATCACATACTAGAAGAACATCTTAGATTTTCATAGTTAAGAATCATTGTTGTCCACTGCATAATACTCCATTGGAGGGCATATAGGTGTTCTTTCACAATGGAGACTCAGATTCTCCTTTCTCTCATCATAAGATGAGATGTTCTTAGCAAAGAGATTCCCACGTGTATGATTATTAGGGCAGGTGTATATAAGTACACACATTTCTATGTTCACTTCTCAGAAAGCTCTTCACTTCATAATAAGTGAAATGGGATGTGCAGCCTCACCTTCTAAGGGCTGAGAAGCAGCTAAAGTGACAGATCCATAGGTTCTTGTTTGACCCCTGAATGACCATTCTGCATTGGGTCACATCTGCAAAATGCTTTACCTGATTATAAATTGTACAATGTATAATAAAGCCTAAAGAGATGCTGCAAGGTACATAGTAAAATATAATAGCATGAAATTGACTCTTTTATCCACTTCAGAGGATACAGTTTAGTAATTTTGAGTACATTCCCATTCTGTTGTCTCCAGAATTTTTTTCATCTTTCAGAATTGTAGCTCTGGACCCAGTAACCAATAACCATCACTGCATGGAAATCATTATTCTAACTATGATTTCTGTCTACTTTCAAGTACCATGTATCAGTGGAATTTTTTACTATCTTTTGAGACAGGGTTTCTCTGTGTAACTCTGGCTGTCCTAGAACTCACTCTGTAAACTAGTCTGGCTTCTAATTCAGTGATACACCTGCCTCTTCCTCCCAAGTACTGGGATGAAAGGTCTGTGCCACCACCTCAATGTACTGTTTGTCCTTTTGTGTCTGGCTTCTTCCACTTAACATCAAGCCTTTAAAGTATATCTGTATTGTAGCAGGTGCCAAAATTCCTTCCCATTTAAACTGATGTTGCCAAACAGACTCCAAAGAGGAAAATTCATAGCCTTGAATGCTTTTGTAAGAACAATGAAGTTGATTTGAATTCAAGAAATTAAAGTGCTGGGCATATAGATCAGTGCACAGCACTTGGTCAATGTGTGCAAGGACCTAGGTTTTCTCTAAAGCACTGACTGTAGAACATCAAAAAATAGAAAAGAGTAAAAACAAATAAACCAAAATTAGAAAAAAATTAATTTATTGTTAAGATAATATTACAAACGAAGACTTCTTAAGAACTTGGAAAGATAAATTGGAGGGAGTGGCTGGAGAGAGGAAAGGGAAGAAGAAAAGTGATATAATTATATTTTAATCAAAATGTATGTTAAAAAAACTTTAAGAGATGCATAGATATCTGTAGTAAATTTGGAAACTGTGAAATAAAAAATTGTTTTAGCAAAGTGTGACTGGTTAAGATAAACATAATATGGCTAGAGAATAACTTGGGAAGATAAACACATTGCCATCTCCACTCTCTCCTCTATACATACATCAGCAATCCATTTGCTTTATTAGCATGTTCAAGGATCTAGTTTATAGAAAAGGTGTCTGTGCAGTGAGTGTTTATGTGCATGTGTGCGTGCATGTGTGTGCATGTGCGTGTATGTGATTATGTGTACGAGTGATATAAAGGAAGAGTGCTCAGCTTGGCTCATCTCAGAGGAAGTGGTTCTCAAGCAGACATCTTTCTTTGTAGCCTTCGGACAGTGCTGTCCAGAGCTCTTAGGGTTCTTGCGGAGCCCTAGGAAAATAGATGGCTGGCTGACCAGAGCGTTGGGTGCTTGCCCCTGTCTTATTTAGATCTAGTTAATTTATCACTGCTTAAAATGGGAGTTGTGTAATACTTGAGGCAAAAAAAGATTCCTTTGGTTTATTTTTAAAAAAATAACCTAAGTTTAGAAGCTACAATTTAACAACATACAATGAGAATCATACTAAATGCATACCTCCACTGCTGATTCTTCACTTAATAGTTATTAAGAACATTTGCCCATCTCATTCAAAATCTATCACAAAAATCACCAGAGGTGCATATTAAAAATGAGTGTAATTATCACTATCCCTTCCCCAACCTTAATGCTGTGCTCCCTCCAGTGTTTGATGACTCTCTCCCCAGAATTTTCTCTGTAACTTTATAGGATGACCATGGCTGCGAATCTCTTTGTATAGTAGACTTTGTTGTTGTTTGAGCCAGGGTTTCTCTTTGTAACAGTCCTGGAAGTCCTGGAAATCACTTTGTAGACCAGGCTGGCATTGAACTCAGAGTTCTACCTGCCTCTGCCTGCTGAAGTGCTGGGATTAAAGGTGTGCACCACCACTGCCTGGCTAGACTTTTTAAAAATAAATAAATAAATAAAAGGAATACTGTTCACCATTATTTTGCTCGTGGTTTAAATTATCCTAAAAGTTGTTCACATCTGCCTATTCTGTCCTGTTTAATAATGTGCGTGTCCGTAGTCCCAGCACTAAGTAAAGATATTTATATCTGCTAGGCAAACACTGTACCTCTGAGCTGCAATACCAATCTTGATATTTTTTGTTTAATAGTGTAAATAAGTTAGAAATCATGTGGTACCACATAATGATTACCAAAGGCTTGTAATCTCCAAGTACTCCATATTTACTCCACAGAAGCAGTTACTTCCAAGTTTCTAACAGTTGTATTTTCTATCATTTTAAAGATTTGTTTTTATTTATGTGTACATTTGTGTTACTGTGTGAGCATATCCCATATCATTGACAGTGCTCTAGGGGGCCATAAGAGGGCATCAGATCCTCTGCAAGTGAAATCACAGGCAGTTCTGAGCCACCATGTGGGTGCTGGGAACCGCATCTTAGGCCCTCTGGAAGAGCAGCCAGTGTTCTTAACCACTGAGCTGTCTCTCCAGCCCCCTTCATACTTTTAGCATGTCCCTGCTGCTACATCTCAGGATATGTTTGTTTGTTTCATGTATTACTTACTGATTTTCTTATGCGAGATAAGAATTTTATGCCCCTTCCCAGAAACCCAGGCTCTCATTCGTCCATTTCTCTCCCATTTTTCTTCTGTTTAGCGGTTAGATTGTGGTTCCTTTCCTCTCTTGTACAACTTGCCTTATATGAGATCTTGGGTTTAACATCTTCCTCTTGGTTTTATTCCTCATTCTGTGAAAGCATTCTCCAGCAGTGTCCTGAGAGTGTGTTTGTTGTTGGAGGCCACAGTTTTGAACTTGCGTGATTGGATAGCATGAATGGGGAATTTTAGTTTTCAGATCACTCTCCTTCCAGAAATGTGAAGGCATGTTCACTGGTTACTTTTACTCTTGTAGCTTAGGAGGTTTGGTCAATTTGATCCCTGTTATTATTTTTTATGATCTGTTGGCTTCTAATATACTGAAATGGAACAATGGCATACTTAATAGGTCTGTTTTCACCCATTGTCCCTGTCACTAATCATCTTATCTGCTTTGGAAACTCACACCCTCACAGCTTACAAGTAGTCACACACTATTGTTTGTTTTTTTTTTTTAATCTTCATTTCTCTTTTCTATGGCAGATAGGATTAAACCTCCTGTATTGATCCACTGATGTTCATTGTCTCTCATGTTTCCCACATTTCTCTTTTAGATTGACCTCTACTTTCTTCAACAACCTTTCCATTCTTCCACATTTCCTCCTTTGACCATCTTATTGTTCTCTTTTAAAAAAAAAAAAGCCTCATCTGTGAAACTTTTATTCCCAGATTTAGAAATTAATTCTAATTCTTTTTCCTCCTCTTCCTGATCTCCCTCCATTACCCAGGCTTGTCAGTGAACACCAGCAACCCTCCCAGATCAGTCTCCTGAGCAGCTAGTGCCTTTTGACCATCCTCAGCTGTAACTGGTATCCCCAGGCCCTTCTGGTTCTAGATGGACAGGTGTAAGAAGCCTGCTGAGAGAAGAATCTTGGGAATGGACCACTTCCTTTTCATTTGTGTCCTTTCCTAACCTTTGGAGGCTGATCAACTCCACTTCCTGAGGCTCTGTGTGTAAGCTGGTTTGGTGCTTTTTGCCATGCACACCCCCACCTCAGCCTTCGTGTTCAGCTTTCCCTTTCATCCTCCAGCAGCCCTCATGTCACCTTTCGTTGTCTGTCTTATGCATTGTTGGATTCTTTTAAAAAGCATCCTTGGGTGGCACTCACTATATGATTGCTCTCAATCTCTTTCTCACTCCACTCCCCAAGCCATGATAGCCAGAAATGTCTCCAGGAATTACCAATGTGCCCTCAGTGATAAATGGTCCCAGGTTGAGAACCAGTTCATTAATAGCGTCATTTTAGAGTTTAGTGCATTGACACCTCTCTTCTGTTTTTCAAAGTTCATAGCTTTGAAAATGCTTTTACTTGACTTTCCCTTGAGGTGTTGGGGAGAAAAGAGAAACTTGGAGTTTCTCTCTGAGAAAATACCTAGGTGTGTGTCGTGTTCTTCTATGCAAAATAATAACATGATAAAAATGGTTACCTGGATATGACTCGTCTTTTTATTTTAAGGGCCAAGAATTCCTTAAGTACTTGATTTTAAAGTCGCTGAACATTTTTATAATGCCTAAATTTCAGCACCATAGCTGCTGAGGTTAGAAATGTTTGTCTAAAGCGTCTTTTCCATATAACCACCTTGAGTTCCTGGCTACATTGTATCTTACCTCCCCTGTCCCACCATTTTTGAAATTTCGCTTTTTCTCGCTGGTTTTGTCAGTAATGAACTAATTCCCTGTGTATGACCCATTGTCCCTAAATCCTCCTTTGCACACCAGTAGAGGGCTGTTCTTGTTTGTTTCTGAGCAGAATAATAGTACCAGTCTGCCAGTCTCTTAAGGCACACCATTCCATTTTAATCCCTGCAGCTACTCTATGAGAGGTAGACTTGAGCCTCATTTCACATGCACAGAGCTCATTCGCTCTGGTTGCTAACCTAAGTCTGCAGGTCAGTGGGATGTAGCAACCCAGGTTCTAAGGTTTGACCCCCTGGGGTTGACTTGTGATATTCATGAGAAAAAATATTTTATATCTGAAATACACAATATAGCAAGGAAGCTTTTCCTCTCAGGAGACACTGAACTTTGTGAGACCAATTTGTGTAGATTTAAAACAGAATCACTGTAGAGCTCTTTTCATGTTGAAATTTGCATTTTAATCTCTTGGTGATTTTTCAAGGATTAATTTAAAATGACTAAATTGATGCATTGCAGATTGAAACAAGCAATAACCACACTGTTGTTAATGTGATATAGTCTGCTGTCATGGAAAGAACATGGGTTTCAGAGACAGCCAGACACAGGGCCCTACCCGCTTGGGCCCTTGGGTTCCTGTTTTCTTGGAACCTCAGCATTCTTATCTAATCAATAGAAACATGAAGAGCAAAAGAAGTCTTAAATGTTAAGTTCTAAGGACAGTGCTGAGTCCCACCAGAACCTTCTCTCCTTGTTCTGATTTCCTTGAGTGTTCTAGTTCTGACCTCTTTGAGGTCTCTGTGACTGTGAACTGAGGAACATGATTCCCGGTGGCTTGTCTTTTCTGAATGTTAGCTGACATTCTTAGTTGTACACTTTATGGCTTTCCCTTTCATGAGATCTGTCTTTCATGGAGCCACAAAAAGCTCTTGGTGATCCCTGTTATCACTGGTGTGGCAAATGGAATGCGGGCTCAGTGCTTGTAGGAAAGGCAACTGAAGGATGCATGGCCTTTGGCACATGGAACCTAACAGCATTCTAATTCTAATGACATTAGAGAAGGATTAATGTAAAGAAGAAAGAGCTAGTACTTGCTTAACGCCTACTGTGGCTCAGACCAGGCACCATTTATTAACCTATGTTTTTACACCAGCCCCTCTGAAAAAGGAGATGCAGAGTTGTAAATTCACTTATCCAGCTAAAACTGGAATTCACACCTGGACAAGTCTAACCCAGTGCAGAGATGCTTCTTGGCTCCAGTGCTACCTCTGCTCCCCAGCGAGATAATTAGTGTAAGCAATATGATTAACTGCATGGATAACTAGTTAATACCACCTCTCCTTTAAGGATGGAGGATTAGTACCTGGAGCTTATAGATGCTTGACATAAAACTATATGCTATTAATGAATGACTGGCTGGTAGACGGATGAACTGACTAAGCGCCCGGCCATGAGAGAGGGAAAAAAACATCTACGTACAGCTGGCTTTTGCACCAATTTGTCCACAAGTTGTTAAGGAAAAGCAAACATGGAAAATTAATTCTTTTCACTTTCAGCTCCTTGTTGAAGTTATTTCATTTCTCATTATTTCTCCAGTTTCTTTATAAAAATATTTTCTTGCTTTTCACAAAAAAATTATTACTATGTAATTGCTCATCAGGGTTTTTTGTGTCTATCTTGATAACACATTTAGGAGTAAATTTATGCAGTCAGTAATTAAATGAGCACAAATCTTTATAAATTTTAAACAGGTGACCTTCATTCAAGAAAAAGTCACAGTTCACGGGTAGATGTGTGGTAATAATTACATTGTAAGCTGGCTGCATAAGAGATATTTTGTTTTGAAGTTTACTTTTGATTAATGGATAATCATACATGCTTTAATTTGAAATATTAAACAAACCTGTCTTTTTATCTGGTCAGTGTCATACCAAGTGGTTAATGATGCAAAGAAAGTGTTTAGCTGGATGGTTATATGTGACATTGCCCAGACTCCACTTTGTTAAAAGATGCACATGGTATAGAAAAGATTTATGAAGTCATTGTGACTTTCAAAAGTAAACAAAGTTGAGATGGTTCAAGAGGGCCTATTATCGAGTACTGCGATTGTTCTTATGAGTTGCCAGATAATTGTTTATTCTAATGGTCTTTCCCTTCACACAGAGGGATAAAGCTGACCTCAGGGACTCTGCTTTCTTTCCTGAAATATTCTTCTCTCATTTGACTGCTCAGATGAGTTGGTGGATTTTTTTCCTCGGCAGATTACTTTAGAACCCAAAATTTGTAATTCCCTTTTAAGAATCTGGTGCCACTAAGGTAACTTAAATTCTTTTTTTTTTTTTAAATCACTTAGGGATTTAAAGGTGTTTTTTTTTTTTAATATTGAAAAGTTAGGGATTGTTGATACAGCAGCTCACGTACTCAGAGCTCTTAGTCAAGGGGATGCCTGAAACTCAAGATCTGGGACCAGCTTGGGCAGTGAAGCAAGACCCTGTCTCTCTTTAAAGAAAAAATCATATTGTAAAACATTTGATAAAGAGTTATTTTAGGACCTGAGACCCATTGGCAGAACCAAGCCTCTGGCCTAGGAAGCTGCCTCTAGAAGGGGTGCAGTGAGTCTTTATTCCTGTATCCTACTGGAGAGACCCAAAGATTAATCAAATGACAGACTGATGTAGACTAGCATCTGCTTTGAAGGCTCCAAGGACTACCCAGCTTAGAGGTGATTCTTTGGTTTGAGGATTATCTCCTTTCCCTATGGTATTGAACCTAAGACGCTTTCTTTCTAAGCCACCTGATATCGTCTCCTGAGCCCAACCCATTCCATCCCCACCTCTGACCTCCACCTGCTTCATAACCTCAGGCGTGAATCACAGTGAATATGAAGTCCCCAGCGACTTAGGCTGGTGCTGGAGCCAACAGGGAGCAAGAAAGGAATGGCTATTGGGAGATGCTTCCCAGGAGCATGGCATTTACCAGGAGCTGCTCCCCTTTGTCTGGGCTGAGACTTTCACCAGCATCTTTTTGTACAGATAACAAATGAAAGACAAGAATATAGTGATATTTTATTCATGTTTTAATAAATAAAGCTTGCCTGAATATCAGAAGGGCAAAGCTAAGCCACTAGAGGTCAGACAGTGATGACACACAACTCTAATCCCAGGATCTGGAAGACAGAGGCTGATGGATCTCTGTAAATTCAAGGCCAACCTGGGCTACCCAAGATCAGTGCAAAAAAAAAAAAATCCGGATGGTGGTGGGTCACACCTTTAATCCCAGTACTAGGGAGTCACACCTTTAATCCCACACTAGAAGGAATATAAAATGGGAGGAGAGATAGGCTTAGTCTGCGGGTCACCCAGCCTTGATAGAGGTGAGACTTCTCTAGTGGCTTGGCTTCTTTGCTCTTCTGGTTTTCAGATTAAGCCCCAATATCTGTCTCTGGGTTTTTATTGTTGATGCTACACAAGAGTTCAAGGACTTGCAGCACATTCATCCTCTGAAATTCACCTTCCATGCTGCACTGTCTGGAGTCCTCCTTAGGTTTGAGTTCTGGCCAGACTGGGAAATGGGCACCTTCATATACCTGCTATCCAGCCATACAAGGGATAGGTGAGGTAGAAGGCATGTAATAAAGTTCAATCAGGGAAAGGAATGTTCTTAAGCATAGAAACACACTGGCATTACATAAACTAATACCAGAGCCCAGAAACAGTGCTCCAAGCAAGGTTCTCCTTTCCTGGTATGTGAATTCCCTATCAGTAACTGGCAGAGGATAAAGGACTGGGTACTCAGGCTTAGCTGTGATGGGGTTGAAGTGGTCAGAGACCCCAAGCTGAGGAACAGGCAGCAGAATTGCCTTGTTGGACAGGGATGGTGGTTGTTTAGGAGGATTGACACTCTATTAAACAAGTAGACACTGAAATGTTTGGACAAAAGGTGTGGTGCACAGAACCTTGCAATTCCAAAGGCCAGAGGCCCAGAGAGCCTTTCTTCTCCCCTCTCCAAGTTTAATTCGTTGTCAAGTACTCTGATTAGTGTTTTTCACTTGTACACCTAAAGCTTTCCTCTGAATTGTTTATACATTTGGATTCTCCCCTGTCCCCCCAAATGTGTCAGTAACCAGTTAAGTAGTTTGCCTTTTTTTCTATCCTCTATGAGCTTTGAGGAGATCGTCTTAAAAAAAATTTATGTAAAAATACTTGTAGCTGTTTTTCCTGCATGTATATCTGTGGAGTGTGTGTGTGTGTGTGTGTGTGTGTGTGTGTGTGTGTGTGTGTGTGTGTGTGTGTGTGTGTTATGTCCCCAGAGGCTAGAAAAGGTGTTAGATCCTCTGGAACTGGAGTTAAAGACAGTTGTAAGCTGTCATGTGAATGCTGGGAATTGAACCCGAATCCTCTGGAAGAATATCCAGGGTTCTAAACTGCTGAGCCATCTCTCCAGTCTCAACGAGATCTTTTTGAAACACAAATATGAACCTGTTTTCTTTTCTGTGTGCCCCTCACCAGTATTAAGTAGCTGTCCCCTCATCTGACTCAGCCTGATTTTCTATCAGGTGTCTTTTTCTTCCTGATACACCACACTGTCTGCTAGAACACTCTCCTGTGCCCCGCTCACACCAGAACCTAAGGACAGGTAGTCTTCAGCCACTTGTTTCCTACACATGTGGATTTATTCTTTCAACAAACCGCTAGATATTGGGATTTGTATTTCACTCAAAGGTACTCAGCCTAGAAGGAAAACACACTTAAATCTGAGTTACTATTAGATAGGGACAAATTGTCATGGAAACAGAAAGGAATGTTTGGCAGTAGAGTCCAGGAGGAGGTGAAACAGGGCTGGGTCTTGTCAAATAAATGGACATGTTTAGAGCAGAGAAGAGTATTCTGGGAGGAAATAAGGGCCTGAGGGTGGGAAATGGCAGGGTAAGCCTGAGAAGTTGAGGTTTACCATGGAACTCAAGCTTTTGGGCACTTAACAGCAAAAGGGAGATCCTTGTCTCCAAGGGGCTTTCTCTGAGCCCAAACTTGGCAGGAACTAAGAGTGGGCCAGGCCCCCTCTGCCCCAGGTGCTCTTCCATCCAAGAAGTTTCTGGGTTGGGGCTGTTGGCACTCCCTCCCACTCTGGCGGGTGGCATCCCAGAAGGAAAGAGGCAGGGGAGGAAGCAGATAAGAAAGACAGCTTCTGTTTAGACACAAATATCTTGGTGATCAGCACAGATGGGATGAGAAATACCAAAAAAAGTACATGACAGTTTAGAAAGAATTTGGCTAAATGTTACATATTTTTAACATACCTGTGTAGGATTTTTGCATCAAGCACCTGAGTCACTCGGATTTTGACTGGAAATAGGGGCCTGCTGCAGTCAAATGGTGTCTTATTTCAGGAACATACCCTTCCCCATGCACAAAAGGATCCGTGTGTGTGTGTGTGTGTGTGTGTGTGTGTGTGTGTGTGTGTATGTGTGTGTGTGTGTGTTTTCCTCCCACCAAAATAAGGCACAGGATTTGTCTCTGACGCTGTGTCTCCCTATTTGGACGGCAAGCTGTGTAACATATTTCTCCTCAGCGTGAAGCTTCTTGGCAGACTCTTGAGGCCACGTTTTGGTGGCTTCAGAGTTATCTTTGGATCTGTCAAAAGTGCTAATGGGCTTTCTGGCCTTCTTTAAGCTCCTCATTTCTATTTTCTTGTTACTTCCATCCTCTTCTAAAAGAAAAATTCCTATAATTTATCAGCAGTTAAGCTCTTTCTGAGATGTTCAGCTGAGGGCCTTGTATTTGTTCGTGAGGACTGCTCTGCCGTGTCACTGTCTCCGGAACAAACCCCACCCTGACATCATTAGCTCAGCGTTCCTCAGTCCACTGGGCAGAGAAATGCTTCTTGCCCAGTTCCATCAGCCTTTAGTGCTCATTTTTATTTTTCCGTGGAGTTTGTTAGGAGGCAAGCTGATACGGCAGTTAACAGATAAACCAGATTCAAGAGAACTGCTCTTAGTTCTTCCCTTCTTACTGGGTGATCTTTAGAAGCAGCTAAGACTTTCCAAGCTGTAGTTTCTCCATGTAGACATGGCACTGTCTACCTAAAGGTTATTAGGAAGAATAGAAAGAACACAGATAAGGCACAGTTGGCCTGGCATATAAGGATTCTGATGTAAGGAGGGTGCCGCTGCTTGTTAGTTCCTGGCTGCCCGGCTAGCTTAGACCCCACAGAAACTGTATTAATTAAATCACTGCTTGGCCCATTAACTCTATTATTGGCTAACTCTTACATATTAATTTAACCCATTTCTATTAATCTGTATATCACCACAAGGTCATGGCCTACCAGCAAAGTTTTAGCAGGTCTGTCTCCAGTGGCTCCATGGCTTCTCACTGACTCCGCCTTCTTCCTCCCATGCTATAGGCCAAGCCAGTTCTTTATTCATTAATCAGTAAAAGCAACACATAGACAGAAGGACCTCCCACATTAGGATTCCTCTATAAATAGGGGTTCCCTTTCTTTGCACATATTTTTTCTCTTGTTTTCCGTAACCTCAATATTTTTTTGAATATGATATTTTAACTTATACCTTAAAAGTGTTATATTTTTAAACCCTAGGCTGAATCTTCTGTTGTCCACTTATCATGTGACCTTTGCCACGTTACATCACTTCTGTACGTCTGTTGTACATCTTTAAATAGAGAAAGGTTCAAGGAATGGATTTAAGGTTAAGCAAAGTGACCTGTGTAAAGCCTCATCATGGTAGAGTGAGTGAGCAATATCTAGGAGACACAGTGTAGGGGAGGAGTCAGTGTACAACACTAACAATCCACTTGTTCTTTATTTGTGAATTTTGATGGTTAGCCTAATACTCTGGTGAAACAGTAATAAATAATGAGGTAAGTGCTCATTCTTATTTATCTTCAGCCACAATGTTGTTGAGAAGCAATTTATGCTATTTTGCATATAAAATTACTGGTTTTCTTAAATTATGTGTTGTAGATCTTTAATCATGATAAACTGCCATTCGTGGCACCAGCTTTCCTTCCTTCTGATTTCCTGAGAGAGAGTTCTATAGAACAGCATTAAAAACCTGAAACATTAAAAATTAGCATATTCATGTATATTATTAATGTCAGGTAGATGTACAAAGGGTTATAGAATGAAATGCCCTCCATTTCCCTGCTGAAATCTGAAGAGTCCTAATCTATAATGCTAATTAAAAGAATGAAACCCAGGTTACAGGAGAAAAACAAAAGCAGGTTAAAATAAAGCAATTGTCACAACTTACTCCTGTTTATCTACAGTTCCCCCCTTTTGAGTGAAATACAGTATCTACATTTCCCACTTTTGAAGTGAGTTTTTGAAATTGCTTTAATTCTAGCAGAACCATTTTGGGGAGTGTAGGCTGTGGATACCAGCAGAAAGGATGAGGCAGGTAATGCCCTGCTTTTGTGCTATAATCTACTGTGTCGACACAGGACTGTGCCAGAAGCTTGGGCACTTGTTTGGTTTTTTGTTGTGGTTGTTGTTGTTGTTTTTGCTTTTTGGTTTTTGTTTGTTTGTTTGCTTGTCTATATGACACGGTATCTCGGAAAAGTTCTAGGGCCTAGGGTCCAAAGATCAGAGGAGAATCCTATCTTCGTTATTAGACCATTTGATCTTGGAGAATCTCCCTCAAACTGAGTCTCCTCATTTTTGAGATTGTAGAATTCCTGTGCTTCTTTGGGAGCAACATGAAAAACAAACACAGTGCTATGTATGACCTCGAGTTGTAACCCATAATCACCACACAAGGATGCAGTTGCTCAGGGTACTCATCTCCAAGGCCTCTTTGAACTTTGCATTTCATGATTTCATACATGATTAGAGCTTGGGCTCCCAGGTAGAAGGAGTGGAACAAGGGAAGAGTACATATGCCTTCTGATTATTTGCTCTTTCTCCTGCTTTTATGAGATACTTTTGTAATGAGAACAAACAAAATAAGCCACGAGCCTTGCTTTCTTCTTTCTCCTAGAGAAATCTGACAGAATATTTTGTGGCTGTGGATGTGAACAACATGTTGCATCTGTACGCCAGCATGCTGTATGAGCGCAGGATCCTCATCATCTGCAGCAAGCTCAGCACCGTGAGTAGACCGTCTGGAGACAGCTTTGCAGTCACCTAATTTTAATTGAAAGATTATATCGGCAAGATTAAAGACAATTTTAGGGAAATGAATCAGCCACATTCCCCTCATATGGTAATACCACTGACATTAATTATTCATGTCCCTTTACTGTGTCAAAGCCCATTTCATTTATTCTTGCTGTCTCATGATCAATTATAAATAGTTTTCCTCTTGATTGTCCATTATGAACATAGTACCTATCTCCACATAAGCTTATTTTTGTCATTTCTTTAAAATGTTGGCACTGTATTCCATTGTAGTGATGTAGTCATAGTTTACTAAAGTTTTCTTCTCTTGTTGGTCATTTAGGTTGTTCATAAATAAATTCTCTAGTAGATAGGGTCTGCCAGATTGTTTCCCCAGAAGGCTTGGGCCTGTGTACAGGGAATGTTGTCATTTGTATACACTTTCACTACAGCTTTTGCTAGAACTGTCTGTCTTTGTCTGTATTGTCTGTGTGCTTGTGCTACATTTTAATCCTGCAATAAAAATATGTAAAAATGATATGGTAAGTTTTAATTTTGATATCTTTGGTTAGAGGTAACTATTGTCCATGAGTTTATTTCCTGTGTGTATTTTGTTAATATTTTCCCATTTACCTCAAATGTTTTTTGATGATTAGTTCTGTTTTGTGGAATTTTTAACAATTGTGTGATGTGTGTGTTTACATGTTTAGAAATGAATGTGTACATGCTTGTAGAGGCCCAAGGTTAATGCTAGATGGTTTCCTCTATCTCATAAGTTGTTTGTTGAACCTGGCACTCCATGTTTAATCAGGGATTCCCTGTCTCATCTTCCTGCCTACTGAGGTGACTGGAAAGCCACTATCCCACCTGGCTATTTTAAGTGAGATCAGTAGACCTGAGCGCCAACCTCCCACTTACAGGGCAGGTGCTTTACCCACTGAGTCATCTCTCAAACCCTGATTTTGTCTGTTTGAGATAGAGTTATTGCTTTATAATACAAACTGGTCTTGAACTCACTATGTAGTCCAGACTGGCTTCAAATTCATGGGCTGGCAGTGCTCCTGCTTCAACGTGAGATTCCAGTGTGGGCCACTATGCCTAGCCTGAGGTTTCTCTCATAAGTTAGAGTGAGTCCTTTATGTATTGTATTAATAATAACATAAGTTTTTCTTATTTATATTTGCATTTTTCACCTGTTAAAGTATGGTTGACTAATCTTATGATGAAAGTTCTCAAGTAAACATTCCAGAAGATTGAAATCACTTCATAGTAAATACTAACATGAGATCATCTAGTCACTGGTACTAATTTACTGAAGCTGCTTTGTCATGTTTATTCACATAGTCAATACGTAAGCTCGTGTCAACATGTGTATGTGCTCACACACACCTGTGTATGTGTTTAGAGTCCAGAGAGATCCTTGGGATCTTTCTCAAGCTCTGTCTACTTTTTTTTTTTGAAACAGAATCTTTTCAAACCCAGAATCTCAGACTGATTCTAAAATGAATATGGAAAAGCTAAGAGAAAGAACCAAAAACATACTTGAAGAAAATGAATGGATTGTGATAGCTTGCTTTCGTAAAACTTGCTGTAAAGCTATATCCACCAGTCTGCTGTGGTAGTGGTTGCAGTGTGAGAATGTAGGCATGCTAATGGCACAGAATAGAGACTCAGAAGCAGCCCACATGTATACAAAAACTCTATAAGTAACCAAGGAGGCTCTGAGCTATCTGTCACAATTAAACACATTTCAGTATTAGCTTTCCATTTGAGGAAGGAAAAGAAGAACAGTGTCTGTTTTTCTTGTGCAATTCCAAATGAATTATAGTTTAAATATGAGTGAATCCAGCATGTCAAGGAAACCCTTCATCTATGAGATGCACCCCAACCCATGTTCAGTCCTCAGTTGGATTAGAGTCCACCAGTCTCTTCTACAGAGTATCAAGTAATTGATACCATGTTGGAGGCCATGTGGCCATCGTCAAAGCTGGACTCTGACTTTCTCATTACCATAGATAAACAAATGGCTGAGACTGACTTCCAACAGTAGGCCACACTGGGTCTTATCACTGTATGTTACTGATCCCTGGGTTAGGTGGCAAGTTTTGGTGTCTTGTTATTTTCTTTAACATTTGTGTGTATGGTGTCTTTATTTTTATATGGATCTATTTCAAAAGTTTTATCAAAAAAGGAAGATGCCAAGCCCAAGAGATAGAGACAAAGTAGTTCCTGTACAAAGGTTAATTTGATTCTTAAATCGGTGGTGCCTAAGATTTTACAACCTGGAAATGAGAAGATAGTAAAGCAATTTCAAACTCCTAACCCAGAGTTCTGTATCTGTCTAATGAAAGCCAGAAGAGAGTCCAGCTGCCTTGCCACACCTTCAACACCTGAGGTCTGCAGTCTGTACTATGCCCTCCCTTGTGGACAGACTGTTTGTCACACTGCATGTCCAGATGACTTTGTCCCACAAAGTATTTCCATAGTCAACATCAAACAAAAAAATCCTGATTTCCTAATTCTTGGATGAGTATGGGAGACCTTAAATCAGACCGTAACTACATGTATGGCCCAGTGGCTACTGAGAAGGACCCAAGAGTAAGAAGAGCAGATGAGAGAGTAGAGATGAGTGGGGAGGGATCAGAATTTTATTTTAATTTGAGAAACACCTTGTTGAGAAGGTTCTTTTTAGTGCCATGTTGTGCTGTCTCCATGCCACCTCAAGGAAGTGTTCCACAGAGAAGCAAGAGCATAGGCTCCACCCAGTCTTTTGTTTCTCCTCCTCTGCCGGCCCTTTCTAACATGCATACCAAATCATAAAAACAAAGCATGGCCCAGGGAGAGGGCTCAGCAGGTAAAGCTATTTGCTGCCAAGTGTAATGAACTGAGTTCAATCTCTGAGACCCACATGGTAGTGAAGGAAAGAACCTACTACTGCAAGTTGTCCTCCAACCTTCATGTGCACATCTGCATGCACACACAAATAAATAAATGGAACCTTTTAAAAAGATAAACAACTTTCTTTGAACCTCCACTTCATCCCATTTATATTCTTCCCTTTACCCCTTTTGTATTCTCCCCTTTAGAACAAAATTCTTATTTCCTGCCTAGACCCTCTGCTCCCATTTTCTCCTTGCCATTTTACTGAAATAGTTTTTGTTTGCGCCACCAATGACCTCATGTTAGTAAAATTGAAATGAGTTAATACTTGCAAAACTCTTAGAACATGGTCTGGCATGTAGTATGTGTACATGTTCCTGTTAAATAACTAAATGTTTTAATGAGAAATCAGATTTTAATGTTTCAAATCAAAACCAAGAAGTGATTATTTAGAAACAAGAATGTTAATTCTGTGTTGTTTAATTAAGGGTAAGGACAAACATGAAGTGGACTGTTGCTAACGTTCCAAGCATGCATTATTTTGACTGTTGGGTGTGGCGATTGTGGGGTTTTGTTTGTTCACAGAGCTCTGTGATTGACTCCCCTCTTTCTAGGAGATGGGGTTCTGCTCCCAGCCAGAAGGCACTCAGTAGTACCAGCATCCTCATCTGCTTTATGGAGTGTCTCTGGGGTCGAAGGAACTGAGCAGGCAGGAGTTGGGTTCAACCCTTTGTCCCTCCAGATTCAGAATTTGAAGATCTTGCCATTATTGCCTCTGACTTCCTACAGCATAGCTTTTACTTAACTCAGAGATCAGACAGCTGTGAAGACTGTTTCCACCTGAGGTGTTCTGAGGACCCTCTTGGAAGAACCTGATGTATCTGTAATACTCCAACAAACCACATTCTACATTTTGCCTGATAAGATATAGCTTAATGCTTCTCAAAACGATTGAGGACCTGATAGATAAAGGTTATGGAGCATTCCAGAATACATCTGTAAAACAGACTGTGTGTTGTAGACAAACCTAACACTACTTATTTTAGATAATACGTATGTATTTCAGGGTGTCCTGGTCAATAACATTGTGATATTCTGTATAAGATAAATGTAAGTTTTGTTCTCTTTGCTCAATTACTGTTTATTGATTGTTTTCCTTTATAAATGATAAATAGGGAAAGCTTTGCTAAATCTTGTTCTCTGATTTCTTGGAACACAAAGATCCCATTTTTCTTCCACATTTTCACATCCAAGTTTAACTCATTGCTTTTTGGAAATAATTGTGGATAGCTAGTATATCAAAGATAGGAATTTTTTAGAAATAAGACCTTATAATACTATCATCATTCCAAGTATTTAGAATTATTCCCATTTAACAGAGCAGCCTGTCCATTTGGGAAGGTGAAAAAACTTGCCTGAAGTCAGTACATTAGTCATACATGAGAGAGAGCCACAAAATAGACCATGATGCTGTATGTAGAAGGAATCTTCTGGGAAGGAAGGAACAGCCAGAGATGATGCACACAAGAGAATCTCAGTCCCTTCAAATTTCTTATCTTTGCCGCCAGGTTATTTTGATTAGGACTCTTATACATTATAACCCTGTGTAG
>PVIU01015259.1:0-48996 GCA_004026605.1 Ondatra zibethicus | reverse complement strand
GGTTGAAGACTAAATAGTTGTAGTTACTTTCCTCTCATGACTTGGGCAAGTTATTTATTAAACAAGACTTAAACTCATTAGGATAGGATAATTATTGAAACATTTGTTACATGTTTCTTACTTGATATTGTTTGTGCTAGTTGTAACTCTAATTTTTATGCCTGATATTTGTTCTTATTGTATATAATTTTGTGTTAGGCTTAGAACTTTCTTATTGAAACAAAATGGGGAGGTGCTATAGAAATTCATACCACCAGTAGCGTTTAAGTTTCCTGCCCACTTGGGCATGGCCTCTTATACTATATATGCCAATGTAAAGCACACGTCCAGCCTCTTTTCCAGGTGTGGGATTCAGTTGCTCTTACACATTTAGGAGAGCATTGTGATCTGTGAGTCTATCCCTAAATAAATAACCCTCTATTATACTCAATTTTGAGCTAGTGTGGTACTTTATTTTAGGCGTCATGTCTAGAAGACACTATCTCATAGCAGATGTCTTGATAGCTGGCTCTAGAAATCTTTCTTCCCCATCTTCCTCAATATTCTCAGGGTCTGATCTGTAGTGATTACCTTGTAGATATACCATTTGGGACTGGGCATCTTATGGTGACATAATCTACGTTTTTAACATTTACCTATCTATGTAATAGCTGAAATGTCAACGCACATTGAATAAATATCGTAAGGCCTTATCCCTAGATGAAGAGCTGCAGGTAAAAAATGGCTGCAGAGAATGGAAGACTCAGTTTTCTCTAGAAGCACTTGTAGATTATCTAATCACAAATGATTAGCCCTAAACATATGTACACAGGAGCAATATTAAAAGGAGTAAGTAAAGTATGTTTGTGCACACAACTGTATACACGCACACACACATGCATAATAGAAGAAGAGGTTATTGATTTGAGAAGACGTGAGGTCACAGAAGGAGTTGAAAGGGAGAGGGAGAAATAGAAGTGATGCAAATGCAATACCAATTCATGATATGTAAAAGAAATAAATTCAAGGTATTTAAAAATAGAAAGTGAGTGCCTTTAGAACTAAATACAGAAAACTATCTTCAGATCATATTATTCTGTAAGTATGACTAAGTAGAAAAAGCCCCAAATTCAATAAACCTTAAGAAAAATATGTCATGCAAATGAGAATGTTTTGGAGCCTAGATTGCTCATTAAAACACAACCCTAACGAATCACATAGGCAACAAGGTTTCATGTGATCTATAACTACTAAATGCAAGCTTATGATCCTGTCCAGGCATCTCAACGGTACCCAGAGCTTTTCAGGCAGAAGTGGAGCACAGTAGCCCAGACATAGTAGAGAAGGAGTATGTGGAGGCTGCAGGCACCACCTGTAACCCCCTTCCCACCAAGTGGTAAATTAAAAATACTGAACAGTTTACCTGGTACCAAATGTGTGGGGTGGAACAGAAAGTGAAAGAGCATACAGTCTGGGATGAAGTTCCTAGATTGTATATTTTAGAATATGCTTGTCCAAGAGTTCTGTCTCTGTCTGTGCCTTCCTTTTTATTATGCTTTCAGCCAGCCCTACCTGCTTCTTTGTATAACAAAAAAAAAGAAAGAAAAAGAAATTAGAGAAACATTTTCTGAAAATGCTTAATTTTGAGTGAAGTGATGGTGTTTATGACTCTATATGTTTCTACAATTCTAGAGATTGAGGGGACTGGTTTTTTTCTAGGAATAACTTGAACAAGTGGGGACTAATCTGTCCTCTGCAGAGACTTGAAGTGAAGACCCTGAGATTTCAAGACAGTTTGTTTGACAGCACTTCTGGTTGGTTTCCATGGAATAATGAATCTCTCATTAATGCAGCTCTGGAGAGAATCTATACAGACTGGTCCTGAGTTTCCAGGAGGAGGGAGAATCAGCTTTCATGTACTTCAAAGGGGAGAGCAGGACCTTTGCTCTCTCAGGGGAAAAGGCCTGCTAATTGCAAACCATATCATGGGATGTGGGCAAAACTAAGCTGTCTACCATCCTGAACTTACAAAGAGAACTCAGGACTATGTTTGTCTGCATCTTTATCATCCTTTGTCCTGATCCATAAAAATAGTTTGACGGATAAAAGTTTGAGCCATAATTTCTCCTGGTTTTCTCTCAAGATTTGTATTTTGTTTCATTCTTCTGTTTCACTGCTGTGTTGTAGTGTCTGTTTTTCTGAGTGATTGTGGCCCTTAGTGTCATCATTATAATTACTCTTTAAAAAAAAAAAACCTCTTATTTCACAACATATTCAACTCTGGTTGGTTTTTTTGAACATGTAACAGTTCTTATCAATCATGTTCTTGCAATTCTGCGAATGTAACTAAGCACTGACTCTGCCCTCACTGCTGTAACTAATACTTCCCCGGATTTCTCTACAGATTTTTAACTTGTTTATTTACGTGAACTTTTGAGTCTTTCATACCAAACTGAGAAATTCATTTTTCATGCACAAGTAAGTATTAAATCCTTATGTTACAGAGTTTCATTTCCAGTTTTACAAATACTTTATAAAAGACAACTTTAGAATTAAACAAAGAATACTAAAATGTTTTTCATTACTACAATATTCTTCCATCTCTAACCATGACCCTCAATATTTAAATGTAGGTAAATCTCCTGGGACAGTGATCTTCTTTACTATTATACTATATAAGCGATGTGGGGGAAATGGCTATGCCTTAACACTATGATAGAGGAATCACTTCTTTTGGAGATACATCCAAATGGTCAGTTCCAACTTGGAAGTGCAGGTAAATAGGTACATCTCTGTAGTCATGGTTTGGATTGATCATTTAAGAAGCACCAACCTCAATTCTTGAGCATATGAAAGTTGTCTATCTTCAAGTAGCTCAAAGTTGCCAACAGGAATGAGACACTCAGAAGCAAATGGGCCTACAAATGAGCAGGTGAGCACAATGGTAAGGAAATGGAGCCAGAAGTCCTACACCAATTAACAAAGGAGTCATTATTGTAATGATATGTAGCTGATTTTGTTATGTTGCCAAGAGTTATTCTCTTAATTTAGAACTGAAGTGAAACTGAATCACCAGGTATTGGAAATAATTTTCTTCTCTTTCCTTTCATAGAGTTTGCTTCTTTTTCTATTTATAAGATGTTTTAGAATTATTTTAAACATAGGTAAAAATTATTTAGTGTTCATTCCATCACCTATTTATGTATTTATTGTATATGCATGTACTGGGTATCTAGTATTTCTAATATATGTTTATTTGTGTGTAGTCATGTAATTGAAGTAACTCTTGAAAAGAAATTAACTTTACATAGTTCAAATGATCAAACTTCAGGCCATTCTTTAGAAAATGAAATATATTCATGTAAGAAAACCCCTGTTCATCTGTGTGCTTGTTCATATATGTATGGATGCACATGTGCATGGGAGCATACACAGGTGTTACACATCCAGGTGAGAGGACAGCCTTATATATCATTCCACAGAAGTTGTCTTGAGACAGGATCTTTTTCAGGCCTGGATAATTAGGCTAGACTGGCTGGCCAGAAAATTCCAGGGATCCTCTTGTCTTTGCCTTTCCAGTGCTGGAATTACAAGAATGTATCGCCAGGGCATGCATTTTAGTCTGGGTTCTGGGAATCAAACTCAGGTCCTCATACTTGTGTAGTGAGTACTTTGCCAATTGAGACATTTCCTCAGGCCATCTTAAATATATCTTATTCTCAAAAACATACACATACATTTGAGAAGGCTTCTTAGTAGGTAGCTTGGACTGTCCTCAAACACATAGTACTTCATGTCTGTGCCTCCTAAATATTATAATTACAGGCATGTGAAGCCTTATCCCATTAAACGCATATGTCTTTTATATACATCATGAAATTCTATGACGACAAATATTTTGTTCTTGACACTTGATAAATCTACTTTCTATTTTGCAAATGGATTAAAAAGAATTTAGACATCTTGTTTTATTCTTTTGTTTTACTCAAAGAGTGCATTTGCTGCTTGTTCTTCTAAAGAAAGATGAGTAAATAATTAAGTAATAAGTAATGTGAATAAAAGTCATCAACGAGTCAACTATATCTCAGTGAAATCTTTTCCTTCCCTCCTCTCTTTTCCCTTCCCCTCCCTTTCACTCTTCTTCCCCTCCTTCCCTTTCCCTCTTCTCTCCTCCTTCCCCTCTCATTTTCTCACCTTTCTCTTCTTCTGTCTGTTTCCATCTCTCTCCCTCCTCACCTCTCTTTACCTGTCCTAAAAAACTCCCACTTGGCTTCATCAGGGACCCACAAGAAGATAATAACACAATAAAATGAAATGGGTAAAGTTGAGCAAAATTGTGAGGCTTATTTCACTCTGATATATGAAGCTGTAAATAAAATAAATTATATAGAGTTGATTATGTAAAATAATACTGAAATATATAATTGCAGAAGAGTAAAACAGATCATTATTAAACTAATTAAGGAATAAAAGGAATGATAAAGGTACTTAATTTAAAATGAGATCAAATAATAGACATATTAAGCATAATATGAAACAATAATATTTGTGAACCACTGACACCAATGATTATAATGAAAGGAAAACACACTAATTTTCCTTAGGACTCTGATTATGGAGGCTGCTACTAATAATTTTCTAATGCTGAAACATGTTTCCACTGATTCTTTGTAAGGGTTACTTCTTATTTATCTGATGTGATGTGTGTGTGTGTGTGTGTGTGTGTGCGTGTTCATGCATCTGAGTGTTTGTATATGTTCCTCCACTTCTTTGGACTCGGAGTTAGTATACACAATTGATGTGAATTTGTGATTGCCATGTCTATTACCTGCTTAGATAATGACATTTTGCAGACCTCCTCCCTTTCCTCTGTCTTTTTCATTCTTTCCATCTTCTCTTCTGCAACATTCCCTGAGCCTAAATGGTGTGCTATAAACATCTGTCTAGGACTGAGCTCTCTACCCTGTTCTCAGCTCAGCATTGCATGTATTTATGGTTCCCTTTATTTAAGTTTGTTCACTGCAAGAAGAGGCTTTTCTCTTTAAGACTGGAAGTACTTTGTCTTTGTGTGTAGGTAGATATTTCTTGTAGCCATTTCAGCTAATAGCCAACTTAGGCACATCTCAACCTAGAACCCAGTCACGGATTTTTGGATTGGGGATGCAGTACTAGGTATGGATTCCTTCTTGGTGAACATGTCCAAAATACAAGTGTAGAGCAAATGTTTATTCATTTATAGCCATGCCATAAGAATGTCAGTGGGACCATCTTGCCTGGGTATGCATTATAGTTTGTGGATTTTACATATGGCTTAGATCATCAATACCTTGAACCCACATTAACAATCATAGAAACATCTGGCAATATGGGAGTCAGCCAGAAGGGTAGAATCTTTTAGCATATTTCAAACATGGTTTTTCTATGTCTTACATTCATGATGTGATAACTACGTCAGTTGGGTCTTTTCAACTATTTCTGCTGTGTAACCAGAAGACACATGAGAGCTTTCATTGTTTGGAGTCCTCTGGAGCCTTTTAGATTAATTATTCCTATAACGGTGTCCCATACTGAAACCTGGGTAATTTGTTTAATGACCCTTTGCTCCTAGGGCTTGAACTTTCTAGTCTTGCTGGGTATGTGCCTTCCTTCAAACTTGCTTTTGTGCTTTTTTTTTGGTTTTTCAAGACAGGGTTTCCCTATGTAACAGTCCTAGCTATCCTGGAACTAGCTCTTGTAGACCAGGCTGGCCTCAAACTCACAGGGATTCACCTGCCTCTTCCTCCCGAGTGCTGGGATTAAAGGCGTGCACCACCATGGCCTGGCCGTTTTTGTGCTTTTAAACTGAGTTACAGCACGGTAGGTCCCTGAGTGGTTTTTTTCACACCCACTTCAATTTGTTTGACCGCTTGCCTCCATTTACTTGTATTCTTTATCCCCAAAGACTCTCCCTGTTTGAAACTTTCCACCTACAAAATACCCTCTACTGGCCTGCGTTTAACCTCTATAGAGTGCTTCACCTTTACAAAAGAGTACATTCACACACATATACAAATGCATTGTTCTCTTTATAGTTTATTGGATTCTTGAAGTTCTCCAAGAAAAGCACAAAAAACTGAAGTGATGGGGCTAGAGTCTGAGGATGAGGGAAAAATGCATGGCATTTACCTGTCTGGACCTGACTGTTTCACTCTATAAATTTGTTCCAGTTCTGTCCACTTTCTTGTAGTTTTCATGCTCTTATTTTCCTTTATAACTCCATAAAATTCTGTTATATGTTGTATAAGTATATTATTAACCATCCATCTATTGATCAACATAGAGGTTGATTCCATTTCCTACCTATAATGAGTAGAACTACTATGGACTTGTCTGCAATGGGGTGGAAAATCCTTAAGGTCCATACCCCGGAGTGGTTTGGCTAATTGAGATGGAAAATCCACTTGGAACTGTTTAAGGATTCTCCAGAATGTACTTCAAAGTGGCTGCACTTGTTTAGAATTCCCTCTGCAGTGTGCGAGGGTTCCATTTGCACATACCGTCTTCTGTATTCCAGAACACGGCCATTCCTACTGGAGAGAGATGGGGGTAGTTTTAATCTTTATTTCCTTCCTGGTCACAATGTTGAATTTTATAAAAGTGTTCTCTAGCCCTTTGCAATTATTATTTTATAAACATGTCTCTTTAGATCAATAGCCCATTTTGAAATATTGGCTTGTTTTCTTTGAATTTAGTGTTCTGGGTTCCTAGTTAGTCTAGTTAGTTACATATCCTTTAACTGATAAATGACTGACAACCATTTTGCCACATTCTATGGGATGCTTCTTTACTCACGTTAACAGTTTTCCTTGCTGTTCGGGAGCTTTTTGGTTTTGTGAAATTCTAGCTGAATTTCAGAGGACTGCACTTTTCTGATGCAAAAGGAGTGGATGGGGGAGGAGTGGCTGGTGGGAGGGCCTGGGAGGAGAGGAAACTGTGTTCTAATTAATTAATTAATAAAAAAATTAAAAAGAAAATTGATAGTTTTCTGCTCTGAGCTACCAGAGTCATATCGAGAAAATATTTACGTGTACCTAAATGTTGAAGTATAACCCCAACTTTTTCTCTATCAGTTTCAATGTATCAGATCTTGTAGTGAGATCTTTGTTCTGTTTACAGCTGAATTTTCTATTTGCCGGTTCATCTTACATCTTGAATATTTGTAAACAGACATTTGGCCTATTTCCTATAGTGCTTCCTGAACATTGCCTATGTGTTCTGTGTGCTTGGTTAGCTTTTTTCTCTCCATCCCCACCACATTGTCAGCTGCTCTAATGAGCTCTTATCCAAGACAGTTTTTTGTCCATCTATTCTTCTGCTTCGTTTAGAAATCTCCAAATGTCCCGAAGGCAGTGGTCCCAGGAAATGTGGTATGTTTTCTATCTAGCCTGAATTTTGGACATTCAAGTCTAGTTGGTTGGGGAGAACAAATTTTCAGTTTTTTCTCCCTCATCATGTGACTGCGCAAAGCCTTGATTCATCTCTCAGTTACTTATTATTTGGTCCTCAGCATTTAAACTCTTTGGCTCTGCATCATTAATTGATCAGAAAGTGTGTTGAGGTAAAAGAACACCACAGTGTACTTTTCTACTTTTATAAATTAGCTAAAATTGATGTAATACAGTGCCAGTAAGTACCACCCATCCAGCTTTAAGCTATAGAAGAACGCTGCCTTACAGTCCTGGATGATGGTAATCTAAAGATCAAATTGTCAGAAGGGGCCATTCTGTCTGAGAGCTTTCCATGGAAGTTCTATTCTTGGCATCTCTCCTCCTACTGATTTATTGGTACTCTTGAATCCTCTTTGGCTTATAAAAGCATCACAGTATCTGCTATCATTTGCATGCGACTTTCTTCCTATTATCTTTTTTCCAAATTTTCTTTACATGATGCCAGTTACATTGACTTAGGGACACAAACAAATTGGAATTTAATTAATTATGTCGCAATAATACTATTTCCAAATAGGTCACATTTGATTCTTGACATATAAGTGAAGAAAATAGCATTCAACCTAGATTTCTTGAGAGCTCGGAATCTCTCTACTACAATCTTTGGATTGTTCTCTAATGTCTTCAGGGAGATCATTTTCATTTTTCTAATTCTTCTAATTGACCTCAGGAGTATATTGGTATGCCAGCTGGTCTACAGAGTTTGTGAAGTAGAATATCGGATTTAATCTGAAATTAGTCATAGGAGTTATCATGTGCTTACGCTACTCTCTCTAAGAGTTTTATTGATGGACGTAGGGATATAATTGAAATTGTGTGACCACACACCACACGGTAGAACTTTCTCTGCTTTTCTACCCTGATCTACCTAAGATAGAGATTTGCATATAAATGGTTTTGCATGTTGATCACAGAACAAGGAAAGAAGGTAATCAAAATCACACCTGATAGGATATCCAGGCATTTTTGTCCTTCATTCAATACATGAATCCATAGGGGGAAAAATGTAGAAGCAAAGCCTTAATGAAGTCTGGATGTTAAAGGTATGAAAGAGGTTGGTGAAACTTTCTAAAGTTCACCAGGCCCTCGTGTAGTTAAAATTTATAGAGTAGTTTAGAGTATTCATCATAAATACAAAGACAAATGACAAAGACAGCTTTAAGCCCTGTCCACCAGAGCAGAAAGAACAAATGAAACAAAAGAAACTCACCACGAAGTCTCATTTTGCATTTTAAAATGAATTAGAATTAACTTGGCTGCCTTGTGGAAGTATCGTATGCGCTGTATCTGCATCCGTACTTATTTTTTATATTTCCCTTCATTATATCATTATGGGTGATTGATCTGTTGTTTTCAAATACAGTCAACATATACTGCTATAGGTTAATTTCATATACAGATTCATCTTTTGTGGAAATTGATCAAGACATTTTCAAGAAAGCAGCCCAATTCTGGAAACAGCTATGCTTGATCTACATTGCATGTTTCCTCATTTCCAATCTCCATGTACATATGCTCGACCTTTAAAAGACATTGTGTCTACTTGATTCTTTTCTGTTTCACATCGAACAAATTGGAGTTTTGAGGTGTTTATGTGGTAAGTTTTTGATCAGGTTTATTGAATTCAAAATTTACTATAATGTCTTTGCTAAATGAGAACATGGATATGTTTTTCCTTTCGGCTTCAAAAATGTAAGTAATTAATATTTGTCAGAGATGTTAAAGGATAAAATATTTGTAATTCTCTTGATCAAGTACCTCTCACATCAAATGGTGAATGAGAGCTGTTCTTATTAATAAGCAAATTGCTCCTACTCTCTGAGATCAACTTTCTATATAAAATTTCAAGTACATGTTCATCCTTATATATGTGAACTTACATAAATATATGGATATTTCTGTAAATGTGAATATGAATATATATATTAGGTATATATACATAATTGCTAAATTTTATTAAAATAGATATATTGTAAAAGGCTTAATTTGAGTAAAATAAACATTTTTAAGATAATTTTTAATTTTGTATTGATCATTCTGTGAGTGTACATGCATGATGTCATGAAAGCATGCATATGTGGAGATCAGAGGACAATTTTGTACAGTCGTTTCTCTCTTCCCATCATCCCATGGTTCTGATGATCAAACTCAGGTTGCTAGGCTTACCGTAAAGGCACCTTTACTCTGTGAACAATCTCAATGACACCCAAAGGTAAGGATTTTAAGGTTATCTAAATTATTAAGAACATAAGCAAAGCTATTGAAGTTTTAGGGGTTGCTAAACTCTAGAGGAATGAGGTAGTTGGAAGCACAGCTTAAGACTATTATATAATAATAATCAGTGTCCCATTCTGTAGTAATTTATAAGTCATTTTCACTAAAACATTGCTTATATTTGGTACACCATTAAAAATGCATTTTTCTAAAGTTAAACTTCTTTTATTCAGTATTATTTTATAAATTGGTTGAATCTTGAAATGGTTTGTTTTTTATCTTCCTCTGTTTCGCAATTGAAAATGGACTGGGGACAAAGGTACTTTAACCTAATAAAATGTGGTATATTGAGTAATGATTTTTTATTGATTAATTTTATTGAACTCTACATTTTTCTCCCCTCCCTGCCTCTCCCCTCCCTTTCAGCACTAGCTCAAGGTCCCCTTGCTCCCAAATTACTCAGGAGATCTTGTCTTTTTCTCCTTCCCATGTAGATTAAATCTATGCATGTCTCTCTTAGGGTCCTCATTGTTGTCTATGTTCTTTGGGGTTGTGATTTGTGGGCTCGTTTTCCGCGCTTTATGTTTAAAAACCACTTATGAGTGAGTACATGTGATAATTGGCATTCTGGGCTTGGGTTACCCCCCCCCAATAATGTTTTCTAGCTCCATCCATTTGCCTGCAAAATTCAATATGTCATTATTTTTCTCTGCTGTGTTGTACTCTATTGTGTAAATGTACCACATTTTCCTTATTCATTCTTTGGTCGAGGGGCATTTAGGTTGTTTCCAGGTTCTGGCTATGACAAACTTTGCTGCTGTGAACATAGCTGAGCATATGTCCTTGTGGTATGATTGAGCATCCTTTGGATATATACCCAAAAGTGGCATTACTGGGTCTTGAGGAAGGTTGTTTCCTAATTTTCTGAGAAATCACCACACTCACATCCAAAGGGGCTGTACCAGCTTGCATTCCCACCAGAAATGCAGAAGTGTTCCCTTTCCCCCACAACCTCTTCAGCATAAATTGTCATCAGTGTTTTTATCTTGGCTATTCTTACAGGTATAAGAATGTAAGAATCTCAGAGTTGTTTTGACAAAGTTCCTTTGAATGCTCTGAAATGAAAGTCATCCAGAAGATAAAATCTCATTAGGATGAGAACCACAAATAATTTATTATCAGTAGTAACTATTTTACCAAGAAAGATATTACTGGGAAACAACCAGAACATGGTTATATGCTCATTCATCAACAATATACCTTAGAGTCTTACATGTGTTTGACTGTAAATATTGCTTCTAAGGACCTTCTTGTTCTCAATTGTTTGGAGAGGGAAAATCTAGGCATAGTGAAGCACATTTAAAACTGAAAATATTTTTATTGACTAGTAGACTAGTAATCAAAACTAGTAATTAGCTTCCTAGTTACTATCCTAAGGAATTCATGGCATCAATCATAATTCAAACTCAGTCATACCTAATAACAATAGCAGTGTAATAATGATAACAGGTCAGTGAAAGGATTTAAGTACTTAATTCAGACATATGCTCCAAGAACCCTTTTCAAAAAACTGATCAAAGCTATGTCTTGTGTTTTCTCCTTCAGGCACATGTGGCTCATAGTTCATTCATGTTTCTCTATTGATGAACTTGAATAAGGTTCTCGCTTGCAGGATAATATGTGAATGTGTGTGTGTGTGTGTGTGTGTGTGTGTGTGTGTGTGTGTTAGTGTGTGGTGCGGGTGTCCTTTACTTTTTTAATGTTAGTAGTCACTCTATTTTGTACATCACCTCTCAGAAAGCCCTTTATATTATTGAAATTTATATCAAAATCTTAAGGAACATATACCTGAAGTTCATATATCCTCTTGTAAAAAGTCTGTTCTTGTGAGTGAAGGATTGCTCTTCAGTTAACTGCAGGAAAAAAAATCACATATATCTTTGGTCATAGGAGGACAAACTAAAGGGGAGTTCTTATATATGATGATAACTACCAAGTTTATCTGTATGATATTTTGATCTTTGGGCCAAAATATATATGAACCATCTTTAAATTAACCATATATATCACATTTAGAATATATATATGTGTGTGTGTGTAGGAAATAATTAATGAAAAAAGAGGCAATGAGCTTAAAGGAAAGCAGAAGGAAGGGGTATTTGAAAGGGTTTGCATGGAGGAAAGGGAAGGGAGAAATGTAATTAAACTACAAGCTCAAAAATCAACAACGATAAATTTTTAAGGTTTTAAAAAATTAGCCATTCATGAGCATATGCACCACCCAAGTGAGAATCATACATTTCAGTACTATAGTAAGTAACAAAACTTTTTAAGTGTCTTAGTTACTTTGCTATTGCTGTGACAAAGCACTTTAGCCAAGGAAATTTAGAATCGAATGCATTTAATCTGGTGGATCAAGTTTCCAGACGTGACCATCTTGGAAGGGAGCATGGTAAAAGCAAGCAGACATGACACTTGATCTGACAGCTTACATCCTGATCCATAAATTGGAGAGAGGGAGAGAGAGAGAGAGAGAGAGAGAGAGAGAGAGAGAGAGAGAGAGAGAGAGAGGATTAACTGAGTATGACTTGGAATTTGAAACCTCAAAGTCCACACCCAATAATGTACCTCCTCCAACATGCCACACCTCCTAACCCTTCCTAAACAGTAAGACCATCTGTGGACTTAGTATTCGTATGCAGGACATTTTTATTCAAACCACTACACTAAGTAAAATCTTCTACCTCTATGAAAAATGTGATTTTTACCATGTGTGGTTTGTCCTCCACATATGACATCTTGATGACATGTGGCTTACTCTTGTGATTCGACACTTTATCCATGTGATGTCTCTTAGTATGAGAGTATAAATTGTCTGATACTGTGAATAAAATTGGCTATTACATGAGGAAAAAATAGATGAACAACTGTACCCTTAGATGACTATGATATGATGGTCAGCATTTATGGCTGAGATTACAGGATCTTTTTCTTTTCTTTTCTATTATTTTCCTTCCTTCCTTCCTTCCTTCCTTCCTTCCTTCCTTCCTTCCTTCCTTCCTTCCTTCCTTCCTTCCTTCATTTCTTTTTTGTTGATAAGATTAGTATTTTGAATCAACCAGCTCAGCAATCCAATCTGGCATCCTCAATGTGGGTGTGGCAGAGTTCAGTCCATTTTCTTGTAGCTTACTTAGAGGTTTCAAGCAATGAGTGTTTTTGATCTTTTAATCCTAAATAAGTAAAAATGTCTTCATTAGACTCTCCTATAGTTTGTATTTTTTCCAAATATAAAATTCTATTTATAAAAGTTTTAGGGTATTTTTACTCATATCTATTATCTAAAACTATTGCTGAGATATCTGATTCCATTATGAGTCTCATTTCTTTCTACATCTTTCTCTAGATTAATGCCTTTAAGGGCATCATTTTCCCTATGTATCTTAAAAAATTGCACCAATATCTAAAAAAAAGTGAAATAGAAATTGTTTTCTAATGATAGCATTGCAATTGAAAGCACAAACTAATTTTTTCATAATATATGTTCTCAATATGTCCTTTTGGAGTGCCTACTCAGCAGATGTATTGAACTCTAGACTAATGTACAAATCTCCTTTCCTGTGTGTCACTATGAAAATGTATGTGTCTAATAAAAATTATATATCACAATTATTTATACAATATTGTATTATTTTGTTGCTATATTTGAGCTTCCCAAAGCTCTCATTTCTCCCTCATTTTTCTCTTATTTGAAAAACATATGCTTTTTCACAGTTGAACATATTGTTTAGACTCACTGAGAACAGGAATTGTGCCAACCACATAAATTCTGCTTTTTCTGTTTCTACTGCATGATTATTGGTTTTGCCTTTTAACCGTTGTTAGATAAGTTTCATAAATATCTGCTAATTCTGACTAGACCATATCTTTGAGAGTGAAGCACTGTGCAGTTAACTGAAGGTCTGTTTGAAAAGATGAGCTTAGTGGCTAGGATTGACAACAGGTGGTAATCTGGCACTCTGATGCAGTTTGCAATTGGGAGACTTCTAGCCTAGGATACTTCAACTTCTCAAGAAATAAGAATTATCTCCTGCCTGTGTGGCTATAAATTTGGTTTCTGACTCTCTGGATCATGGGAGATGGACAAATAAGAAGAGTTACACTGGTAAATATGCAGGTCCTTTCTCAAAGTCTCTGTCTAAAATCACATTTCTCAAGTGTCCATCCCATTCATGTTCTCTCCAAATCTGGGCATATTCTTCTTCATTGACTGATTTTCATAATATACTATTGTGAGTATCCTGAAGTTGGACTAATGAGATAGGAGCATTTCACTGTTCCTTATAAAGACCCTATTTTTTAGATTATTTATTATGTATACAGTGTTCTTCACACCAGATCTCATCACAGATATGTGTGAGTCATCATACCGTTGCTGGGAATTGAACTCAGAACTTCCAGGAGAGCAGTTGGTGCTCTGAACCTCTGAGATGTCTCTCCAATACCCGTTTCAAAGAGTCTTTAAACAAATATATCTTATGTAAGTGTATTGGCTTTTCTGATATAGGATAACTCAATTCCCAATTTGTAGCAAATGATTAGTGGCTTTATCTCATATCATCATGATGTACCTAGCTATGTTCTTCACTTCTCCTAATAAATCACATACCCTTCTTTTTTAATTCTTCCAAATCTACATATTGTCATATTGTTCATGGTTATAAGCATCATTAAATTTTATAAGTGCAAGAGTTTAAAGTGTTGGTTCTTCTTACCCATGTATGGTGTGTGTGTTTGTGGTGGTGCATTTGATGGAGAATTATAAAGGCTATAAGAGAAAGAAATAGTTATGGAGAAAATAAATGAACTTCTTTATTTGCCTAATTTCTACAATAAATTAGAGAGTTGAGTGTGGTGGTTAATGCCTTTGGGTTCAGGATTTGGGTACCTGGTATAAGAAGATTGAAATGAATTCAAGGCCAACCTGGGCCACACAGTTAGTTCTTGGTCTGCTGAGGATACAGTGTGAGTCTTTGTGATAAAAACAAAGAAGTACATAATAATAAGAAAAACTAATTGAAAAATCAGCTTCTTATTGGTCTTGAATAAGTCTGTTAGACAAAATCTCCATTTGGGGTAATAGAAATCTCAGTGAATGCTGTAGTCTATCAACAAAGGACATGGAGAGGCAAAAGCAGAATCATTGCATGGTGATATTCCTGTTACATGCCTATTTTGTCTTAAGTATCCATTTTCTTTCTTTTACAAATACCTATGTTTTTCTCTAAACATGATAGACAAGAATTTATACCGTGTCCATGCAATATGTAGCTTCTCATAAGAGTTGTATGGTGGGTATAGTTCCTGTCAGAATAAACACTTTCCTCCCCCAAGAAGAGTTAGAAACCAATGATTCCTTGAGTCACTGTCAGTGTTTTCAGTCATATCAATCATTTAAATATTTTAACCCGAACACCTCTATTTATACTGCTTAGTTTATGCCTCTCTCATGTCATTTTTCTAAAATGCCCCATGTGTAAACCTGTTTTAAGAGATCCACATATATTATTTAAAAATCTTCTCAAATACAAGTGAAGTATGTATGTATGTTCTTCATACATTGCATTCTGTTAAGTGACAATACTATTAAAAACTATTCTCCTTGTACTTAGACTTTTATGGAAATTTACTAGTTTAATCATATAAAACATTTATAATATTATTTGGTAAATGGTAAAATTTAATTTTTTTATAGTTGAATTTTAAAAATTTTCCAAGTAAGGGATTTTGCCAGTTAGGTTTTTTTTTGTCAGCTTGATACAAATTATGTCTTCTAAGAAGAGAAAGCCTCAGTTGAGAAAATGTTTCCATAAGATTGATATGTATGGGGCATTTTCTTGATTCATGTTCGTATGGCTAGACAGGACTTCTGTGGGTGATGCTTAATAAGAAACTTGAAACCACAAATGAAAGTTTAAATGAGGGCATAACATCATATTGTCAGTGTTGGCACCACTACAAGAAAATGTTAACTAATGATTAATAGTCAAATAATGTTTTCTGAGGATGAGGGATGAACACTTTGAATCGTGGATAGAATGAAAAATAAGAGAGAAGAGACAAAGAGATTGAGGGCATGAGTGCTTGATGTCACCCATAAACTCAGAGAGTTTTTTCAAGATATACAGGAAAACTTATCATCACAGCAGAAAAGGTGTTGTGAACACATTGATGCCGTCAGTTTAGGGAGGAAATGTGAGTTAAGTATTTCTTTAAAATATTACTATTTCATGCTTTTGCTCAGAGAGTTCCTAGACAAGATCTTATTGTTCTAGCACTGATTGTTGCTCTGCACACTTGCATTCTGGGAATGTGTTTATTGATCAGATACTAACTGATGAAATAATGAGTTGAACTTCAAAAGATGAAAGTTTCTTAAAATTTTAATTGATAAACTGACAAATGAAGATGTAGTCACATTCTACTAAGGCTCTCAGTAAACATATGAGAGAGACCCTGGGACCCTGAATAATTCTCTCTAGGAAGTCTTTTGTGGCTCCTACACAGAGGCTGTTTCCTTATAATCAGAAACATCAGCCAGATTCATATGAGGCAGGTTCTTTGGTTAAATATGTAGTTCATGGAAATGTTTGTCAGCAAAACCGATTCTACCTTTTGCTACTCCCCTGATGAAAATGGACCCTGGACAGAAGAAATAGGTACTGATTGCTTGTGAAGAAAAGTACAGTACTTCCAAATGTAAGGCCACAATGAAGAAATTATTTTCTAAAAATATAATGTATTCTGTCCTTCCTCATAACCTAATATACCTCCTGGGTTTTACTAGTTGTTAAATAAAGATTGGAGTATATAGGATATGTGATCAAATTATTCAGAGTGACAATATGCAGCAGAAATCTGTCTATAACATGAGGTCTCAAGTTAGTATTACTGCATATATACTTCTTTAATAACTACAGTTTAGTTTCTCTGATCGACAAGGCAGTGACTAGACGATTATCACAAATAATACATGTGCTAGTGTGTTTCACTATAGTAAACATTTTGATATCTTTGTATATTCTAAAACAACCTACTATAAACTACAAATAAATATAACAAAATGAAATAAAAACAAATATGGGGTAAAAATAACATATTTTGTTTTAAAGGCAGACTGCTTGTAAATATTGTTTTAATAAAAACTAGCCAAGAAGTTGCTATGGGTTGAATGTGTCTCTCAGAACTCATTGTTTAGAAAATTAATCCCTAGTATTAACAAGGCTAAGAAGATTAAGAGGTGACTAAGCTACAGTAGATCAATTTTGTCATTGCAAGAGTGGGTTACATACACTTGGGTGGGTTCCTAAAAAAGAATAACTTTTCCTACTTCTAGTTCAATTTTTTATCTTAATTCTTGCATTCTATTGTATGATTGGATACTATAGATAATGGTATTTTACTATATGTTTTTTTAAAAGCCAGAATAAATGGTTATTTTTAAAAGCTTTTACCTCAAAGAAATTATCAGTATTTGAAGAGATACATGTTTTGACTCTGATTTAATTATATACCATGTTAAATAATTCAAAAATATCAAGATATTCTATAAATTAGCATATATTATGGTACCTAATTTACAAGTGGTTTCAGGTATAGTCATTCACATCTGTAATATTAATATTCAGTAAATAAGGTAGGGGAGTTTCCATGAGTTCAAAGCAAATTTACTCTATGTAGTGAACTCTAAACCAGCCTAGAATACAGAAACACAAATGAATATAATTATTAATAAACAATACTAGCAAGATAGACTTAAGAGTAATAAACTGCCTATAATAAATATGCACGTCTGGGATTCTTATGTTTGCCTCATAGTTTACATTTTTATTTCATTCATGACCTAGTACACAGGCTGAAGGTATGCTTTACCATAGATTTCATGGCTCATTAGCCATCCCTTGCACTGAGTTATTATACCATATGGCACAATATTGTGAATACTTCATTTATCATGAACATGCTTTATTTTGGTATTTAGTAATTATTAGCAATACAGTTGCTTTTTGCAGAAAGCAATAGGCACTCGGTAATTTTGCTGTTCATAGGTAATTACATGAAGAGTGTGATTAAATATGAATAATGATTCAATCGTTTTCCATTCTGAAAACATTCCCCAAACTAATGCCACAAAAGCAAACTGTTTCAAAAAAGTCTCTTGTTTAAAGAAGAAGTTTTTTCTTACCTGCTTGTCTCCTTATTTTATATCTAACACATCTTTAATTCTATGCAAATTCTAACAATTCCTCAAGTTTATCTCTCCAATATATTCTGCATCATTTTTATCTATTTTCCTTTTCCATGGAGCCCATGAACCTACGCTTCATAGCAGTAACTTTTACTCTATTTACAAAACTACTAGATCCCAAAATTCTTTTGTAATACTTACTGAATGAGAAGCTCCCAAGTCTTTGTCATTTTCTACATGTCTCTCACACATCTTTTATCATTTTCTATGAAAATTTGGAAACTACCTAATTTAAGCACGTATGATACTCTGAATAACTTTCTCTATCAAATTCTTGCAGTTTTATCAAATGGTGGTGACTTCAGTTAAAATACCAATTGACTCAAATCTGCACTTAGAGCTATAGATATATTACTTCAATGTATTTTCATGACAATCTGATGGAACAGATATCATTATCCACAATTTGCAGGTGAAGATATTGCGCCTTTGAGAAATCCAGACATGACATATATCAAGTGAGTGAAACAGATAAAACTGAGCCAAATTTTGTTTAAGTCAAAACACATTTTCCTTACACAATACCATGTTGTTTATTTTATTAGTAGACTAGTGGTCACAGTAACATCTGACTTTAAGAAACATTAACTAATAAGAAAAATAAGACCCCTATGAAAACATCCTCTTTTTTTACAAAAGCAATACTTCCATACTATAGTATGCAGAATGGTAAAGTAAGTGAAGTATAGTAAAATATAAACTAGATTCATTATCTTTCTTCTTAGTACCATGACTGTTATCTGCGTTGCTGCCTTTACCATAACCTAAGCATTGAACGCTGTTGTTGAAATGATAACAATAAACAATTAACATTCATGCCTAGTCATGCTACATATTATTTTCACAATAGAATCAGGATTTTATTGAAAGTTTCACTCTTTAATATGTGATAAATTTGGAAATATTTTTATCAATATCTAACTCCATTTTGTGTAACTAAATCCTACAAACCCTACATGATATGGTTGCCTCCCTTACTGTTTGAATCTGTCCTCTTCTGCTATTGTTGATATCTTGTGCCACATCAGTCTTTGTTCTTAAAAATGATTAAATTCAAAGTTCCCATTTCAGGTAATTAAGAACTGCATGTAGGTGAGAATTAACACAGAGGCCCACATCTAGACAAAGTTCAAAGAGTGAGAGACCATGAGAAATAGGAGAGGGAAAGATAGAGTCTGTTTTACAATGGATTACCCTGTAGAATGTTTGATATACATTCTATTGAAGAATGTTTGACATTTTCTATTGAAGAAAACTAATTTTCCCTTTCCCAGTAGGCAGCAATTAAATACAAAGAGATTCTTGGCTAGTTGTGGGATTTGTTAACAGCTTCCTCTTTCCAGTCCTGGGATTTTGTCTGGGTTGAACCTGTGCAATCACAGTGTAGGTACCCATATGTGCATATGTCCTGATTTTTACAAATGCTTTTTTTCTTTTGTTATCTTCCACCTCTGACTCTTAAAATAATTCTACTTCTTCACCTGCATAGATTTTCGAATATTGAGTGGAGAGATTGATGAAGACATCCTATCCAGGGTTGAGTATCCTTAGGTATCTCACTCTCTGCACATTGTATGGTTGTGGGTCTATGTGTTAATTTTCAGCTACATCAAGCAAAGTTTCTCTCTGCATGACACTGATTTGTGGGTGTATCAGAATGTTGCTAAAAGTCATTTTACTACCATGTTCCTTTAGCAGAATAATACTTCTCTGTTTTCAAAATTTTAACCTGGTATATACTCCTTTCCTCACCAAATTGTGCATCTTTATAGCTGAATTTATTTTCTGCATTTTTATATTTATTCGGTCTTCCATATTTCAACCAAAGTTATACGTTGAGTGGATCTTATGGTATGCATTCTATGTTTCTTCCTGCATACAGCTTCATACTTTTCCAAAAGCCCAATAAACACATGATCGTTGCTGTCACAGAACTAGACCATTCTTAGTAACAATACCTTTATATTAGTTTTGTTGTTGTTGTGATATAAATCTAAATATAAACAAATTAGGGGTGAAAAACTTATCCTGGTTCATGACTTAGATGATATAGCCCACCATAGTGAAGAACACATACCAGCAAGAACTATTCATGATGGTCGCAGTGGGTGTGTGAGCAGCTGGTTACATCACATTACAGATCATGAAATATAGAATCAGGCCAGAAACAGTCACAGACTATAAACAAAAATGTCTATTCCTATGTCTATATCCGGCAGCTAGGTATCATGTTTCAATGGTTCAAGCTCTCTCGAAACAATATTACCACCAGCTAGCTACCAGCACATATGCTTGTGAAGGACAGTCCCATTCAAGCCATAACACTGTCTACCTATCTATGAGTCATCTATTACCTGTACCTGAAAGTAGTTACTTTATTGTTTCAATTGTAATTCAACCCAAGACTCCATAACTGATACATTTTTCCATGCTGAGCTACTTTCTCAAATACTTTCTTTTGACAACAATTTTAATTAAGTAGCATACATGATAAAGGTACTGTCATGGCATCTTCATACACAGGTATGATAGCTTATCTTGTCATTTGGGAAATGACAACCTAAGTTTTCTTTGTTTTTAAAAGCCTATTCTGAATTTATTCCTAAAATATAGCTACATTGTTAAGTAGCTACATGTCATAAAGAATGATTTCATTGTTTTGCAGATCTCAAAACAATAAGACCTATTATATAAACACATGGTTGAGAGTCTAAACCTGAACTTTTTCTTCACCATTTACATGTTACAGTTTTCAGAAGCTTACACTTTAGAATAGTTTCTACACTTGACCACCAGTTAGTTATTTTGACTTTCCAGTCTCAATTTTAATGTGGAATGTTGTAGATAGGACAGAATATGCATTACATTTTTAAGGGTTTGTGGATCTGGAATAGATTTTTTTTTTTACTAATCAAAAAGATGGTATAACTTTTTGTCCAAAATGATTAGCATGAATAAAATTTCAAAGATAAATAGTACTCATAAAAATTGCTCCAATGCTTACATATTTTTGAAATTCAATATATATCTTAAGAATTAACATTTTTGTAATATTGATTCCAATTGGTGGGACTGTGCTGGAACCTTGAGAATGGAACCTAAAAATAAGGTGTATCAAAGTTTTTTTGTATGGACAACTTTATTCAGAGAATCAGATAATTTATACTCTCAGAGTTAAAAGTCATATTAGTAAAGTTTAAAAATTTTCTATACATGCAACAACATGTTTTGCCATAGAGACATACAGAATAAATAATTTGAAGCAAAAGCGCTCTTATTCCCTTCTCTTAGGAGGAACATGAAAACACATTCCAAGGACAGTTTTGTGATTTTAAAGAAACTGAAGTCACATGATTCTTAAATTGTATTCTTGGAGTTTTCTCACAAGCACTCAGAAATTTCCCCCATCCAACTCCATTCTCGGACCATGTTCTGATATTATAGTGAAAAGACATCAACTATGAATGTAACATAAAGAATGATTCACAAATAAGCTAATTGTAAAATATAGGTAAAACTCATAGATAAGTTAAATACAAATAATAAGCTATTATGTATTATATAGGCACAATCTAATATGTTAATGATGAAAAGAAGAAATGAAGTGTAAACAAAATAAAAGTGTCATATAGAAGCAAAATAGATCAAATCCTGATAGAGCATCCTATAAGCTAAAGTACATTTACAATCATCTGTTATGACTTGAGATATTATCTACATGAGAAAATAAGTAATACAAATGCCTCTCTGCATCTCTAGACAACCAGTTGATGTGGTATTCCCTGGGGAAGGCCACTTCTCCCGTTCCTTATAACTTTTTGTGTGGCCATTTCCCGCACATTCTCAGAACTATGGCATGACCAAGAAAGGGAATGGTGACAGAGAAGTATGACACCTGGATGCGTGTGTATCTGAAGTCATGTAGAAGTCATTTTCTCTAACTCATAACCTATCTGAATCAGTCTCCCCTCTCTCTCTCTGTCTCCTCTTTCTCTTGCTCTCACTCTCTCTCTCAATTTAAATATATCTAATATGTTACTTTGCAATAACTATTTCTGAAATGGTATTCCTGAAGTAGTTTGCAAATATATTCAGAGGTTATCATTGTGTCAGGTCATTTCCTGTATGGCGGGAATAGAGAATAAGATAATTAGAACATAGCTGTTACAGCTCTTTAAAAAATAAATGCTGAAGACAAATTATTCATAAAGTAAGAGGACATGAACACAGCAATGTTAGATCAAAAATGCTCAATTGTACTTATTGTAGCAATATTTTTTATCTCTGTGACATACTTCTAACTTTAGTCAATACTGAATATATCTAAGGATGAAAGTTAAAGTGAATCCTCTGTAAAATAGATGCTAATTAATCTCTAGGCTGCATTGTTAGACACATCCCTCTGTTACCATCTGGACATGATCATATGTCCAAGAAAATATGAATTTATGGTCCATGACATTTAATTTCTTTTAATGTAATTATAGATATTTGCTTTATATAAATCTATAGTCCTTTCTACAACAGTGTTCTACTCCAATGAATTCCACATACTTTTAGGATATCAGAAGTTGCATTCCAGGGACGTCTGCAATATTTCACTAACTGCACTTTTGTCAGCCTTTTTTAGCGTCACATACTCTGCTGTCAGACCAGTCATGTTAAAGAAAGATGCTTTGAAAGATGCTGAGTTTTAAATTGTTTTGATGGACTCAGTAAAGTAAAAGTTTCTTAAGCTGACATTACCAAACCTCACACTGGGGCTATGGTAATGGCCCAGCTGTTAGCAGTGCTCACTGCTCTTCCAACCTCTTTGAAGTTTGCTTCCAGAACTTCCACTGAGCAGTTCCCAGATCCAGGTAACTCTGGCTCTTGGGTATCTTATACCCTCTTCTGGAATACATAGGCACCTTAATTCTTCCTCTGTCCCCACTCCCCACATGCACATTTGCAAATAATAAATTTTTAAGAAGTACTTAAGGTTTAAATCTTTGTCTCTTTGATTATAGCAAATCCAAATATTGAACATCATCTAAGATATAAGAAATCATGAGATTTGAAACAAATCATGGGACTTTGATACCATGAGAAATGGTATAAACAACTACAAAAGGAGAAGATCATGGTTTTTACTTATGATCATTGCAATAATAATAACTTTTTTCTACAAGCTACAAAGATTAAATTAGTTAATTATGATACATTTGTATTCTAAAAAACTGCATATGCACACCTGCACACTTGTGTATATATTACTCATACTTACATACTTATCTGTAAATACAGGTATGCTCATCAAATTTTCTTTGTAGATCTGTTCCATTCACATTGTAAGACTCTGACTATGATGCTTATAAAATATCTAATTTCTTTCTTAGTAAACAACACATAATCATGCCTTCCTTAAAACTTATTCTGCTATTATTTTGAGATTTTTCTTTTTGAGAGAGACTCTTTCAAAGTAGTTGAAATGACCTAAAATTGATTTTGCGGTACATAACCCAGGCTGGTCTCAAATTCATAATCCTACTTCCTGCTCTCTAATTACAAGTATATATCAGCACGGTCTACTTTCTTGGCATCTCTTGTAGATCCCACTCCCCTGAAAAGGGAAAAGCTTAGTATATGTACCTACTCCACACATATATACAGTCTTTTCTAGGTCATAAACTTTTGCACTTGAGAAATAAAGTGAAAAATAAAATTGTCACTAAATAATCAAGATGTATATAGGAACAATCAAACACATAGACCAAATCAATCAAAGTCTGGGCCATTCCTGAAACAAGCACATTCAGCATACAGCTTTCAAAAAATGTGTTTTGAAAGTACATGATATCATCCATATTTAAATTCTTTTATATATTCTTTAAGAATTTAATAAACACATATAATATATTTTGGTCATATCTGCCCCACCTCCGACTCTTTACAGATCCCCCGACTAAGCACCCCTCCTCAATTTCATATTATATGTCTCATGTTTTTTATAACCTACTGAGACAAAGTGATGTTGTTCATGTGTATAGGGATCGTGTATTGGAGCAAGGAAACCTACTAAGAGCTGTGTCCATAAAAAACAAATGGTTCTTATTTTCCTATCAGTCATCACTACCAATAGCTCGTCGGCTGGGGATCAATCTCATCCATGCTAGAATTTTGGCTTCTCTGATCTTTTGCAGGAAATCTTAGAAATTGAAAAAGAACGATTTTATAATTCATATAGAGGCATAAAGACTCTTGATACTGAAGCTCTCCTGCACAATCATGACAACAGAAAAACAAGTCATTATTATAAATACCATTATTCTTTATACCACATTATACTATATACAAAGACTATTAAAAACAGCACATTGTTAACATGAAACAGACCCATCGATCAATGTAATAGAACTGGGACACTAACTGCTGAGATCTTTCAATTTCATCACCTTTATATGAAAACAGAAAATAAAATTTTAACAGTTTGTTCCTTGTAAAGATTAGATTGCAGAGACTACCTAGAGACTAATGATTGTCACCTGCACAATTGGCCATAAAACATTATTTTCTTATGTTTTTTCTTTAGTAACTTGGAAAGAAGTCATAAGGCATGAAGAAAGAGTTAATTTTATGTTTAAAGAAAAAGATTAACCTGTCTTGCTTAATATACAGACGTAGGAACTTCAAAATATCACTCTCTGCACACATCAGATCGGATGAACATTCAAAAGATTTTTCAATACTTGAACAATAAGGGAAATTATGTATTTTTTCAACTTTAAAATCAGGAGACAGAGGCAGGTAGATATCTGTGAGTTTATGTCCAGGCTGGTCTACAGAGAGAGTTCTAGGACAGGTTTCAAAGCTACAGGAAAAACCCTGTCTCTGAAAAACAAAACAAACAAACAAACAAATCAGCCGATTTTTACAGAAATCAGTCTTTATTAAAAAGAAAATAGTTTTGTTTCAGTAGATAATTATGTTATTATACTCAAATTTATAACATACACCCTGAATATTAGGCTAAATCGCATTTATCTTAGCATGGTCAAGATTTAAAAGATATGTACTGCACTACAAAAGAAATATTTCAACTTTAGCTTTTCAAAATCATAGATATTTTTAATTGATTTTTATTGAGCTCTACATTTTTCTCTGCTCCCCTCCCGGCCTCTACCCTCATTTTAGCCTTCCTCCAAGGTCCCCATGTTCCAAATTTACTCAGGAGAACTTGTCTTTTTCTACTTCCTATGTAGATTAGATCTATGTATGTCTGTTTTAGGGTCCTCACTGTTGTCTAAGTTCTCTGGGATGTGATTTGTAGGCTGGTTTCTTTGCTTTATGTTTAAAAACCACTTATGAGTGAGTACATGTGATAATGACCCCACCTCAGACAGAGGTCTGATCTCCAAAATATACAAAGAACTCAAGAAATTGGTTACCAAAAGAACAAATAATCCAATAAAAATTGGAGTACAGACCTAAACAGAGAAATCTCAGCAGAGGAATCTAAAATGGCTGAAAGACACATAAGGAAATGTTCAACATCCTTAGTCATCAGAGAAATCAAAACAACTCTGAGATTCCATCTTATACCTGTAAGAATGGCCAAGATCAAAAATACTGATAACACCTTATGCTGGAGAGGTTGTGGGATAAAGGGAACACTTCTGCATTGCTGGTGGGAATGCAACCTGGTACAGCCCCTTTGGATGTCAGTGTGGCGATTTCTCAGAAATTAGGAAACAACCTTCCTCAAGACCCAGTAATGCCACTTTTGGGTATATATCCAAAGGATGCTCAATCATGCCATGAGGGCATGTGTTCACCTATGTTCGTAGCAGCTTTGTTTGTCATAGCCGGAACCTGGAAACAAGTTAAATGCCCCTCAACCGAAGAATGGATAAAAAAAGTGGTACATTTACACAATGGAGTACTACACAGCGAAAAAATAACGACATCTTGAATTTCGCAGGCAAATGGATGGAGCTAGAAAACATCATTTTGAGTGAGGTAGCCCAGACACAGAAATTTTAAGGAAGGTTTTTATCATAGATTTTTGGAGATGATAAATTTTAACCAGCTAGGGCACAAATAATTTATGCACCAAACAAGTCCGGTCACTATGTATCCTTATATACTTGAGTCGGAGTATCGTTTCAGTTATCATAGGAGAATTCTGTTTTGTGTTATATGCTACTCTTCAGAGCCTTGAAGCACTACTGGATTTTCCGAGTAGAGTATAAATGGTTCCCCTTATGTACTGAGAGCATAGAGTAAGACACCATCTTAGGTTTCTAAAGCCACTGGCAGTATTAAATTCTGCATACACTCTATTTTTCCCTGAGTTATCCTAAGTAATGTTTAATTCATCCACAGGAAGAGATAAAAAACAATAACTAACAGTAAAGTAGGACAAGTTCAACCATAAACCAAAACAGAAGTTGGGTGAATATAGGGTCTCTGTCTTGAAGGAGTCAGGCTGGCCACAAACAACATTAGCTGTGCAAAATGAAAGTGTGTATAGTGGCATTTCCTATATTGGGATGATATTCATAGGAAATGTTATTTTTCATTTCTATAATCTATGATCTCAGTGTGCTCTGACATAAGCAACACTATTAATTCTGACCACTGTAGGCAGTCCAAGCACACTTAGACTCGACCTCAGTAGGAATTAGTTATTTGATGTTCATAATTCTTGGGTAACTTATATACTTTGGTTTATTTGTTTTTGAGATTGTATGTATATTAAAATAATTTCCCCTCTGTCCTGTTGTTCCAAAATGTTCCATATACCCCTCCCTAATCTCATTTAAATTCATAGCTTCTTGTTTTTTTCAATCATTATTGCACAGATATAAATAGTTTTAACCTCACAGAGAAATGCATGGATCCAATTCCAGTTCAAAAATCAACTTAGATTGAACAAGAACCTTGTCATGTGGTAATAGTGAATCCAACTCCAATAATACACTTAGATTCTTGGTTTTTACCTTTTCCTATTATCTTGTACCAATTTGCTTCTAATTTAACTTATTATTTAGTACTCAACAAAAATTTAATAATTAGAAAAACATGTCCAATTAAATTAACTGTCTATGATTATGTTAATTTTCAAAGCTACATAAGCATGTATGGGCATTCTTTGGAGGACACAGGTAGGACAAAGTGTAGATAGGATCTGATGTTAGGTGTGTCTATCAGTGAAATGGCAACAGTATCTTGACAAGATTCTACTGGGCCTGGTTCTATAACTAGCCACAGCAGACTTTGTGTTCTTGGAGATATGATAACAAACTGACAGATTTTTCTTTCTTTTTAATTTTTTAAATTAAAATATGATTACATCATTTCACCCCTCCCCATCCCTCCATTCTCTCTTTTATAACTCCCTTGCCTCTCTCAATTAAGTCTCTTTTGCTTCAGTTGTTATTACATACACACACACACACACACACACACACACACACACACACACACACTCAGTTTAGTGTTACTTGTATTCATATGCGTTTATGGTTGACCACTTGGTTTTGGACATTTTAAAAATAAGATTTTAATTTTGTTCATTGAGAATATCATATATGCATACAGTGTACTTCTATTGCTGTTGTTCAGATCTATCTGCTACTCCTACTTCCAAGACCTCCCAGAACCAACCCCAACTATTTTTTCTTCCCCTTTCCCTTTCTTTCTTTTCCCCTTCTGCCCCTTTCTTCCCCTTTTCCTTCCTTTTCCTCGTCCTCCTCCTCTTCATCCTCTTCCTCCTCCTCCTCTTCTTCTTCTTCTTCCTCCTCCTCTTCTTCTTTTTCTTCTCCTTCCTCTTCCCTTTCTTATCCCCCCTCATCTTCCTTCTCCTCTTCACCCTTCATCCTTTTCTTCCTTCTCTTTTTATTCTTCCTCTTATTTTTATAACCACTAAGTCAAATTAGTGCTACTTGCATGGTAGCCTTGTTGTGGGACCATCCACGGGAACATTAGCAACCTCCCAGTAACCACACTCTCACTTTTCCCCACCAGCCATCAACTGCAAGCTGCTTCTCAGAAATAGATAGGGCCCAAGGAGGTCCACCCCAACTCATTCTGAAATTTTGACTAGCTTGTCCTTATCCTGGTAGCCACAGGGCAATGGTCAAATCATCTCTAGAATATAACAGTTCACAACATTCTTCCTCTTCCTCTCAGTCTGACAATGTTTCTACCCTCTCTTCCATGATGTTCCCTGAGCCATGGGGGTGGGAAGGACTGCATTCCATATGTTGATGTATACTCACAACCTCACAACCACTTATTCTTTGTTCTTTGACAAGTTATAAGTATGCAAAATTGCTGCCCACCACAGAAAGAAATTTCTTCAATCAAGTCTGAGATGAGCACAAGTCTATGATTAGAAGAGCAAACACATAGAAAACAGTTTGATATCATGACAACTTGGCAAAACACAGAAGTAGTGTTCCTGCTACAGGTAATGACTTCCAAAGCCACAGCCTTTTGGTCAGATTTACAGTACCTGCTCCCTTGGAGCAGTCCTCAAATCCAAGCACAAAATGTTTGGTTTAACCCCATAGCAATGGGCACATCTTGCATGGTAGGTTATACTGTAGCATCTAATAGTGGGTAAGACTATTTGTGCCCCCACACACATAGTAAATGGCCTACACAGCACCCTCCAACACCATGAAAGCTGATCAGTAGGGAGGACATTTAGTTATTGACACTGTTTTATACCAAAGAGTTTGAGGTCTAAGTATATGAGTCTTTGTGTTCTACGTGATCACCATCAATAGTACATATCTAGAATGAAAAACATGTGATTATGCTCAAACAATGATGTTTAAAGATATAACAAATAGAAATTAGCAGATTGTCAGACTTATTTTAACCATACATAGAAGCAGTCTGAATATGTATATATATATCCATAATCAGATTAAAATCTTATATAACTATATAAGAAAATATTTATATCAAAATATGTCTCATAGATTAACTTCAAAAGTATCCATGGAATGTACAAAAAGAAAAAGAATTTGCTTTTGATGGCACACTGAAAAATACTGGCATGGACATGAATAAATTTTGGGAACACAAACAGCAAGGAATTATATTAGTGGTAGCCTCTGTTTTCTTTAAAATTTATTATCACTTAAAAAGCAATAAATGTTTACAACCATTATGGATGGAAAGTTAAGTGACACAGCATTAACTCAAAGATTGAAATTAAAAAAGCAAAAGACCAACATTTATTATTTGATTAGGTACTGGCTCTTGTTACTTAGGAGTCTGCCAAATACTTTGAATGTTATCCAAAGTTGCCTATTAGTTTTTATCAAGTTGAAACCTTGAGAGCAAGAGGGACAGAAAAGCCTGTGTATTGTACAAAAACTGAAAAGAAACAATTAATTAGGAACAGATAGCCAACATGTGACAAAGCCAAGGTTCTAGAAAATAAACAAAAGTGGAGAGATAGCTTCTAGGCGTTATATCCTTGTCCCATCCCTAAGGCATAAAACTGATTTCATACTTTTGTTGAGTACTTTAAGTTTTCAGAATAAGTGAAAACTGTGCTTTCAAAGTTTGGGCATTAATTTTAGTTGTGGTTGTGAAATTAATGTACATACCCAAGTAAAATTTAAAAAAAAATCTACAGTTGGAGCTACAAATTTTCAACAGAATATCAAAAGCATGGGTTTTCCATGTTTAAAGAGAAGAACAAATTCCTGGACTCAAGTGACCTCTTGCCTTAGACTTCAAGTAGCTGGGAATACAGGTATCAGCCACACCCAGGAAAGCAGAGGCCCTACATAGGCTTCTTTTTATTTAGTTCACTTGGGAGGACAATGAGATTTGAGTGAAATCTGCCATAATAGAGGTTCTTTAGGAATTTTTGAACAATGCAGAAGTTTTTGAACTTGTCAGAGATATTTTAATGTTCTATAATCACAATATTTTTAGCTATGCATACATATTTGAATTAACACAAGATTTTCTACCATAACACACACACATACTCTCTCTCTCTCTTTTTCAGAAGTACATTGCTTAATCTCTTTGACAAATTTAATTGCAGATACAGTATCAAGGACAAAGCTATGTTTAACTAATTAGAAAGACATTATTTTGAAACAAGGTTTCTCTGTGTAAAACTCCTGGCTGCCCTAGAACTTGTTTTGAAGTATGTTTATTTTAAAAATTTAACTTTTATAGAATAATCATGAAAAATATAGAAGAAAGTAAAACAAAAATAAAATACTCTCATATGTCACTTTCTTAAATTCTCTGGATATAATGATAGAAATATTTTCAGAAAAATGTGATTTTTTTACTTCAATTTATTTTAATATATTAATATATTGAAATGGAGTCATTTCATATCATCACAGTAAAGACAAAAACATTATTTAAGGTCAGAGGTTTGCATGAATTTAATTTTGATAAAAATAAATGCACAGCTTCTTGATATTATCAAATATCACATTGAAATGTTTTAATAATTTAGAAAGGATACAAGCATTATTTAATTACATATTACAATAAACACAACATATATATACACATATGTCTGTGTGTTTATTTGTAAGTGATAAATGTGAACATATCTGAATGGCTTATATTTGGAGATAGGGAATATAACAACAGACTTTTGTAGATTATATAACAGTGTTAGAATACTTATGATGTAATACAAATACTGAAAATTCCACATGAAATTTCCATCAAAAAGTCAATTTATGGACAGTTCATTACATTAGTATACTATCTATTCTGTACATAAGAAAGATGATTGTTCTAATTTTTAAGGAGAGAATGTTAGGCACAGAGAGAATAACCCTGGAAAAGAGAACATGAGAAACAGAACTGGAAACTGGACAAACATTTAAAACAAGACATGATCTTGACCATACTGCAATCCTGACTCAAGTTATATATAACTACTCTAAGCTTGATTCTATTATGGCTTGGATTAATGTTTCTCAAACTGGAATGTGAGACAGATGAGATCTCTAGGCCAACACTAGTGAGCAAATATCAGCAGTATTAGAATGATTAGAATGTGGATGGAGCCTAGTGAGAGGAAGATGTAACAACAGGACAAGTTGTTATAGAGAATGCTATGGTCCAAGCACCTGCTCTTCCTCTCTTTATCCCCAGATACCATGTTCTGAACAGTTTCTGTACTACGTGCTTCCTACATAGCTCCACCTTGCTGCAGATAAAATGCAAATAAGGTCAATCATCTACTCTTTAAGATGAACACATATTCAATCCCACCTCCTGATTGCTGAAATAAATGTTGAGTTGTCTAGGGCTATCTATAACTAATAATTAGTAAGAGGTAAATATTTTAGTATAGCTGGTCTTATTTTTAAAAGATATAAACTGAAAATTGGGTAATGATTTAGTGAAATTGCCCATTTATCAGCAGATTCCAGCTGCCATTCAAACCTTTTGGAAGTAAATGATATTAAGACAAAATTAAAAAAAGGTCAAAAATTTAATCTACTGACTTAATGTGAATTGTGTGTTCCACTCTCTGAGAGAAAATGGAGAATGAGAATAAAACATTTGGAGGCCCAGTTTCAAGCATATATTAAAATATCGACTGCTGTGTTAACATTTTGTTTATTTCACTGTAGAACTTCCAAATATGCTAAACATAAAATGTTATATAATGACAATATATTTTAGCAATAAAATAATGAGCACAGCTCACTGCACAGGTATTTTTTGAGTTCCACAAAGGACAAGTCAAATTGGATTCAGCAAAAACTAAAGGAACTTTATACATGTGAATGTCAATAGAAGGATTCTCATCTATAGGCTAACTTAATAATTTTACAGTTAATAATAACATCACCATAAGTAAATCCATTGGAGAGTATAGTCAATAGAACCCTAGAACTTAGTCACTTACACTTTTCGGGTCTGTGGATCTTACATGCCAGATGATTGTAATGATCATACCTCCATGAGAAAATTCTACCCTTGTAAAAGTGCCGTAGATAACTCACTTGTCTGAAATGCATTAACTCTCTCCTTTCCTCTTGATTCTTTGTCATTTTTTATGTATAAAGTATTTTAGTCATCTGACCACCTTCTTGCTTTCCTGCTGTAACTCCCCTTTCTACCAATGCCTCATGTGTTTTTGCATCTTTTTTACTTTTGTGACCCTGTAAGTTAAATACGAGCTACATAAGCATGAGTGGGAGGTTATTTAGGAGCGCAGGAAGCCGGGTCACATAGCCTTTGACCTACAGTTTGCCCTGACTACAAGATGTGCTGGGGTTAAGGTGATGCAGAAATTATGGGAGTGGCCAACTGGTTCAGCTTGAGACATATGACACAGTCTGAATGTGCAGGACTCGGGGCTAGACAGCCTAGAGACCTAGGATTTAACTAAATATGACTGGCAATTTTAAAAATTCAATAAAATGATTCCTAATGACATTCTGCTCTACAAATAGATTGTTGCCTTACTCAATAGTCATCAGAGAGAATACACAGCAACTGATGGAAACATATGCAGAGACCCACAGCAAAACATTAGGCAGCTAGGACCTCAAGAACTATATTGAATAGATTTGGATAGTGAACAAACTTGTCTTGGTTCTGATTTCAGTGGGATCGCTGGGAGTTTCTCTCCATTTTATTTGATGTTTCCTGTTGGCTTGCTTTATATTGCCTTTATTATATTTACGTATGTTCTTTGTATCCCTGCTTTCTCCAAGATCTGTATCATGAAGGGATGCTGTATTTTGTCGAATACTTTTTCGGTATCTAATGAGCTGAAAGACACTTAAGGAAATGTTCAACATCCTTAGTCATTAAAGAAATTCAAATTAAAACATCTCTGAGATTCCATCTTTCACCTGTAAGAATGGCCAAGATCAAAAACACTGATGACAACTTATGCTGGAGAGGTTGTGGGATAAATGGAACACTCCCTCATTGCTGGTGGGAATGCAAGCTGGTACAGCACCTTTGGATGTCAATGTGGTGATTTCTCAGAAATTAGGAAATAACCTTCCTCAAGACCCAGAAATACCACTTTTGGTTATACACCCAAAGGATGCTCAATTGTGCCACAAGGACATGTGTTCAACTATGTTCATAGCAGAATTGTTTGCCATAGTCAGAACCTGGAAACAAACTAAACGCCCTTCGACTGAAGAATGGATAAGGAAAATGTGGTACATTTACACAATGAAGTACTACACAGCAGAAAAAAATAATGACATCTTGAATTTTGCAGACAAATAGCTGGAGCTAGAAAACATCATTTTGAGTGAGGTAACCCAGACCCAGAAAGACAATTATCACATGTACTCACTCATAAGTCTTTTTTAAACATAAAGCAAAGAAAACCTGCCCACAAAGCACAATCCCAGAGAACCTAGACAATGACAAAGACCCTAAGAGGGATATACATGGATCTAACCTACATGGGTAGTAGAAAAAGACAAGCTCTCCTGAGTAAATTGGGACCATGGGGACCTTGAGAGTGTTGAAGGGGAGGGAAGAGGTAGAGAAGGGAGCAGAGAAAAATGTGGAGCTCAATAAAAATCATTAAAAAACAAACATTAGACAGAGCTCTGGGAATCCTGTAAAAGATGAAGAGAAAGGATTGTGGGAGACAGAGGGGTCAAGGACGCCCTAAGAAAAATCACAGAATCAACTAACCTGGGCTTCTAGGGGTTCACAGACCCTGAAAAACCAGAGGTTACATGGGACTGACCTAGGCCCTCTGCATATATGTGACAGTTGTGTAATTTGGTCTTTTTGTGGGACTCCTAAAAGTGGAAACAGGGACTGTCTCTAAATCTGTTGCCGGCTTTTGGGACCCTTTCCTCCTACTGGGTTGCTTCATCTAGCTTTAAAAAGAGAGGAGGTGTCTAGTCATACTGTTACTTGATATCCTATTGCTGGCTGATATACTTGGGAAGTCTGCCCTTTTCTGAAGAGAAAGGAGGATTGAATGAGGGGGGAATAGTGGATGTTAGGGGAAAAGATTGGGAGGAAAGAATGGAGGGAGGGAAAACCATGATCAGGCTGGAAAAAATAGATTAATTATTTTAATAAAAAGATAATATTGAGTTTTACACCTTAAATATATACTTTTTATAATCGGCAAAATCAAATGACAAAAACAAATTTTAAGAAATATGGAGAGTAGAAACAGTTATTTTCATCATGCTGTTTTAAAAGATGAAACAGAAGCTTAAGAATCATTTTCTCTTTTGACAAGTGATGATATACTGTATAAACGCATAGTATAAAATCTTCAACAAAAAGCTTATGCTATGTTCAGTAAGTCTTGTCTAAAAGCAAAAAGAGAAAGCAACAAATAAATGAAAAAAATCTTGAAGCAGGAAAGGTGGTCTTTTCCCGAAAAGATGAAACAAAACAAACAAACAAACAAAAAACAAAAAAAAATCAACTTATTTTCCAATGTGAATGGTCAGCCCTAAAACACACATACAAGTAACATTATGCAGAAGGAGCAGGTTATAGTTAGGAATATATATGCATACATATATAGGAATTTATAGTATAATTAGAAATATTTACACATTAAAAATTTAGCACACACACATGTGTTTGCATGCAATATAGTCCTATATATACATATATGCATGCAATATATCTGTAGCTAATGAAACAAGATATGATGAATTTGAAGGAGAACAGGGAGGAGTATATGGGAGGTTTTGAGGAAAAAAAAGAAAATGGAAAATTATATTTATACTATAATTTTGAAAATTATTAAATAAAAAGTTAAAAAGAAATCACTAGTCTTGATACACTTAGAAACATGGAAAGGGTGTTTTATTTGTGTCTTAATACTTGCAACCCTATTTTCCAGTATAAAAAAATATATATACCATGAGCTGCTTCATATAATAGAAGCCCTTGTTTTGTCTGGGGAGCCAGAACTGATTTTATTTATATGTATAAACAGTTTTATGTATAGCTATATATTTGCATCTATATCATTTTATTTTATTATCTTTAATTGATTTTTTATTGATGTGATAAGACACCATGACAAGGTAACTTATAAAAGAAAGTTTTAATATGGGGTTCATGACCCAGACGGTTAGAGTCTATGACCATCATGGTGGAGATCATGACATGAGGCCGTGTCTCTGGAGCAGCAGCTAAGAGCTGACATCTTGAGACACAACCAGCAAATAGAGAGAACCATCTGAGAATACCATCAGTTTTTTGAAACCTCAAAACCCAACCTCAGTGGCACACTTCACCCAGCAAGCCCATACTTACTGATTCCTAAACAGTTGCATAAACTGGTACCAAATAGTAAACATGTGGGTCTATTGGAGGGCCACATTCTCATTAAAATCACTACATAGATACACGCACACACACACACACCTTCTTCCCAAGAAAAGGAGAGAATCTAATGATGAGTCTAATCATTCTGTGGCAGGGGTGGCGGATGGAGGGTGAGGGTGGGATGGGTCCATTCTAGTGTTTAAAATGGGGAACTGTGAACTGTGCAAGGCCTCGTCCTTGTTTCCTGAAAGACCCCTCAGTGTAATCATTTTGACTGATGCAGATGAATCATTATAAGATTCCACAATGTGATTGCTGCTCAAAAGACCCTGGAGACTCTGTGGAGTCTGACATATTTCTAATTTGCTTTCTTTTCAAAGTAGATATTATAATCTTTTCTTCAAATATCTGTGCAAAGCAATTATGTGGTCTCTAGAAATGTGTTCATGTACTCTCAGAGGACTCCACAAAATATTTCTTCCTCATTCCATAATCTACTTACTTTAAAGCACAGTTATAATTCTGCTTCAAATGACCCATATTTTTCAACATGTAAAAAGAGCCTAGCTTACCACTGCTTAAGTTCAAACTTACAGAATCAACTTTCTCTACCTTATTGCACCATTGTGATTTCAAGATATTGTATGTTTATCTGCAGCATTATTGAAAATGTTGATTTAAAACTTTACTTATTTCCATCAGCTCATATTTCTAATACCTTGGGGAACAATTTTTAACAAAAACTCCAGATTGTTCAATGATTAATTATAGTCATCCTAAGAGACTATACTTCAGAGTGTGAAAGGTTCAACCTTACCTCAAATGACAGTAAAATGGAAGTGATAAATAGGGAATGTTAAGTATTCCTTTGGCGAGCAGTAGTTATGGAAAGCACAGTTGTTTGCTTGCCTTAAAATGGAACGCAAATAAAATGAGGTCGAGACTTAGTAAAAACAAAACATTCAAAGTCAAATAAAATGACTTGAACTTTTGAGGAAAATCTAATGCAGAATCTGCTTAAAGATTTCCAGGGCAGGAAGGCTGGAATCAAGGTCATTTCTAGAGCAGGAAGGCTGGGGGAAAGGTAAAGAGTAGAACAGGGTGACTTTCAGTTTAAACACAAGGACATTGTTCCACTCTTTCCCTCTTCAATTGCTTTTCTTCAACTTTCATGAAAATTAAGAGTTTTAATGGTTTTATAATCTTTCAGGTTACAAGACATTTTTTAAAGAAAAAGGAAACCATCTCCAATGATTTTATTCAGACAAAATTTTTCTATGTATTTTTACAGATAACAGGCAGCAGTGTTGTGCTAAATTTTTTGTCTCTCAACGGTTTTATGTTCATAAGTAATTCAACTATTAATGTTTCCATTGTGTGCAGTGATAGGGTTCACTGTGGTATTTCCATTATAAAAATACTGCACATTGACCATTTTCATCTACCCTTCTGCCTCAAGTTCCATCATTTTTTCCAGACTCAACTAATCATTCTATGGTCAGGTTGATTTTCGTTATTGTTGTTTCAAAATATGAGAGAGAAGAGATGACAATTGTCTTTCTACATCTGGTTTATTTTGCTTACGTGATAGCCAATTTTTCTTGTTCATGCATATGACACAATTTCATTTTCCTCTATAGCTGAATAATCCTAAATTTTGTGTATCTATGATCTTTTCCTTATACAGTTAATCTGTTTACAAGGACTTAAGTTCATCCTGTATTACTGTGAATAATGCAAAAATAAACATAGACATTTGCTTGTAGGATCATTTCATTTGTTTTATATATATATGTGTGTGTGTGTATCTCTATGTATTTACAAATGTATATATATGTGTGTGTGTACATGTGTGTGTATGTATATGTGTCATTTGTGCTATAGATGCCTCTTACCTAATCTAATCCCATTTATCAGTGCTTCTGTTTAGCATGCTTCTTGAGTCCTATATAGATTTCTGTCTATCACCTATACCAATACCTGGACGTGCTTCCCTGTGTTTTTATCTAGTATTGCAGTTTCAGGTTCTATACTAAAGTCCATTTTGGTTGATTTTTGTACAAAACAAGAGACAGCATAAAGTTTCAACCTTCTGTATGTGGACATGTGATTTATTCAGAACTCTTTGTTAAAGAAAGTGCCCTTTCTCCAATATCTGTCCAGTGCACATTTGTCAATACTTAGTTGGCTCTCTGCTATGTTCCTTTAGTCCCTGTGTCTCATTTTTGCTGACACAGTATATGAACTACAAAAAATTAAGACTTGTTTTGTGACACAAATATATGATCTATTAGATAAAGTTCCAAGATCTGATGGGTAAAACATACAGCTATTCAACAAAATGTCCTACAAATGTCTTTTAAATCCACTTTTCCTGCCATATAGCTTAATTAATTCTGGTGCATGTGTATATTGTTATTGTTGTTGTCATTTGATGTGGGATAATGTTCTTGTACACTGTAAAGATTTGTTACTCATATTGGTTTAATAAAACATTGATTGGCCTCTAGTCAGGCAAGAAGTATAGGCAAGACAACCAGATAAGGAGAATTCTGGGAAGTGGAAGGCAGAGATGCAGTCACCAGCCATACAAAGAGGAAGCAAAATGAGAGTGCCTCACTGATAATAGTTACCAAACCATGTGGCTAAACATAGACAAGAATTATTGGTTAATTTAAGTTGTAAGAGCTAATTATTAATGAGCCTTAGCTAATAGGCCAAACAGTTTATAATTAATATAAGCCTCTGTGTATTTCTTTGGGACTGAATGGCTGTGGGGCTGGGTGTTACAGAAACTTCTGTCTACAGTTGTTTTATTTTGTTTTAGCGTCTGGATAATAAATACATTTTTGAGAATTGATTTTTGAAAGCACTCACTATAAGTATACTGGAACTTATTTCTACCCTATTTTCTATTTTTTCTAAAAAATAATAATTATCATAGAATTTTTATGATATTAGATTACACAACATAAGTGCATATAGATTTACAATTTTTTATGTATACAATATTCTGCCTGTATGTATGGCGAAGGGCTAGAAGAAGGTATCAGATCTCACTGTAGATAGTTGTGAGCCTCCATGTGTTTACTGGGAATTGAATTAAGGACTTCTGGAAGAGCAAACATCCAGTATTCTTAACCTCTAGTTCATCTCTCCAGCCTTAGATTTGCAATTCTTTTATTTTCTTTTAGAATTGATCTCTTTATCATTACATAGTGATTTTTTTATGATCACAGTGATCTTTTTGTCTCCTCTTACTATTTTTATCTTAGTCAATTTTGTCATGTAAAAATCTTGTTATTTCTACTTATTTTCAATTTTCATTTGCTTAAAAAATAATTTTTCATTCTTTTAGACTAGTGTCTCTGTATTTGTATTTATGAGTAAGTTTCATGTAGGCAGAAACGTGTTGGAGCTTGTCTTTTAATTAATTCATCAAGCTTGTATTTTTAAACTGCAGAATTAAGAAAATTTATATCAGGACTCCTGAAATTCTAAATTTTTACCTACTATTTCATGGGTTGTATTACTTCTCTCTCTCTATTATATGATGCTTTGCCATCAGTGTGATCTCCTAGTAGTCCTACTATCAACAGCTTTGTATACATGGGAACACTGTTCTGGTCAGAAAACTCTCTTCCTGACATTTTCAGTTGAAATTCATACTATTGGTTGAACAGGTATGCACTGTTTGGTTCAAGTAAAGCAAAACTTCTCAGTCAATGCGTTTACAGAGTGAAGAGTGTCATGGTACTAGGCAAAGTTTCTTTCCAGATCTTCTCAAATCATACACTTCATGATTTCATTGATACCTTGGGACCTGGAAGCAGTGGTAAAGAGCACCCAGGATACCTCCCTTTGGATTGGGGAGAGTGGACTCATGATTTCTTCCTAATATTGTTGACAAGTGACTGTCCATGGAAGATGCTGAGAATGGAATACCAGAAGTCATGCAATTTTTATAGTTTTGATACCTATAAAACTACATACAACTGTCCCTGACCCTAGTTTCAGAAGGCCAACACTATTTCCTGGGGGTAGCACTATGTTTCTTTTCTATAATAAGCTTTTAATTTGGTGCAGTACTCTTAATAGTTTAGCAGAAACACTATTATGGACCAAGTTTGGTTTGTAAGGCATTAGCACCCATTGAACTAATGCAATAGGATTTCTGTGTAGTCATACAGACAAGAATTCTAAACATTTTCACACCACCATAGAACTCCAAATTCAAAGAACAGGTTGCCTCTCAAATGGCATCTGGCACTAGCATCTTGGGAATTTTCTAGAAGGTTAAAACGATTCCTTTACCAAAACTAGGATCCGTAGAGAAGAACCTGAATGGGTAATAACAATTTCCAATACATATGATTACCAGGATATGGACTGCTAGCATTTTTTGGAACTCTCTTTTTCCTTTCCCCTGTGGATGGCAACTGACACCTTTCCAGGCTGTGGAACATGAAGAACTGATATTAGAATTTGTTTTCCCATGCTAGGATAACAGCCTCTGGACTTGATCAGATTTCTACTTTTTTTCAATGTTATTGCTCAGATCACTCAGCAAAGTACGCTTCCGTGTGTGTGTGTATTGCATTGGCTCTTCTGTATGGCGGGACAGATAAGTGCTGAACACATCTGTTCAACTATTTTGCTGACCTCAGTGTTTCAGTAGTAAATATATAAAAATCATAGAAAATGGAAGAGAAAGAAATCAAAGTTAATAAATTACAGAAACTCAGTTACTATTAGTGTAGCCCGGTGCATTTTTCTATTTCAAAGTTGTATCTAAATGGGATTGAAAAATCAAGTTCTTTGAACCTCAATAGGCAATGTGAAAAATATGAGCTTAGCTGTGTGTTGATCCATTTATATTTCACTGTTGCTGTTCCAATTAAAGAAAATAAAATATTGCCTCAATTTTATATGACTGTGATTGAGTTCTAAAGATAATACTTTGTGAATATGAACTTTATTTTCTAAAATAAATGGATAGTTTATTGTTGATCATTCTGGAATAATTGTGACAATATTCTCTCTTCTTCAGTGTTGACAGAGAAAAAAAATGAGAAATGGGATTCAGGAAAGGACAGGGAACATTTCCCTGTCTTTGAATGGTGTATTTGATAATGTGCTGATTTGAAACTCACAAGCATAGAGATTATAAAAATTATTACAGGTTTGAATTCATAATTTTGAACTATTTAAATATTACTCAAAATCTGTATCTTTGGAACATTTCTGTAAAATAGGGTATTTGACACTTGTTTCCCTTCTCTGTTTGTCCTTCCAAAGAGCTATTGTGACAGATGTATTACAGAATCCATGATGGTTTCAATATGCTTTGGGACCATAATCCCAAGAAGTGAGGAAGAAAACATAAAGAACTATTGAGAAAAGGGGTATATGGGTATTTGTACTCATGCATATACATTATTAAATATAGGTATTAGATATTTGGTACACAAAATGCCATTTACTGAGAAAATAAGTACCAGTGATAGAAATTTAATAAATATCTTATTTTTCTATAAAATAAATGTTCAGTTTGCTCAGAAAATGGTAGACATATATAATGTTTGGAATTTTTAATTCAATAAATTATATATTTATCAAATATATGTACCAGAAAGGTATAAATTTATTAATTAGTTCGTTCAAACTTTAAGGCAATTGATCATTGTTGCACCCTATAAGTATTTTAGGGCATTCAAATTATGGCACACATGACAACTCATAATTTAACTCAGAAAAATAAATGCAATGTTTTATCTGATAAAGCATTTTATTGCAGAATTACAGTCTGATGCACCTTACAGCATTTATAATGTGAAATCATAGTGCTCAGTGTAAGATGAATGTCTTTGGGAGTCAATCAGGTAATGAAGGTTATAGCACAATGTAGGATTAATATCCTTATAATAGAGAGAGAGATATATAATGCCCCCATTCTCTCTATCTGTCTCTGCCATCTCTCCAATCTAGGACAAAGATAGCTGAGCTATTTGCAAATGATAAACAACACCCTCAGCAGACACAGGATCTGACAGTGCTTTGAATTTTCACTCTCCAGAATCAAGAACTGTGAAGCATGAACGTATGTAATTTAAGCCACCTAGTCTACGGCAAGCTGTTATAAAAGCATAAAAGCTTCTAGCACCAAGATGGAATAGGTTGTGTCGTACTCACTAAAAAGAACATCCGGAGGCTAACAGGGGAGAATTTTTATACACATATATTGTTATAGTTATGGTTTCTACTTTCATGATAAAATACTATGACCAAAGCAACTCGTGGAGGAAGGGGATTATTTCAGCTTAGAGTTGTCGTCCATTATGAAGAGAAGTTAGAGCAGGAGCTCAAGCAGGGCAGAAAACTGGAAGCAAGGACGGAAACAGAGATTTGTGAGGATTTGGTGCTTACTGGGTTGCTCTCTCATGGTTCTGTCTGTTTTCTTTCTTTATTAACAATATTTTTATTGTTTTTATTGTGCTATACATTTTTTGCTGCTCCCCTTTCTCCCCTTGCCCCTTCTCCCCTCTTCTGTGATCCCAACACTCCCAGTTTACTCAGGAGATCTTGTCTTTTTCTCTTTTTTAGTTAGATCCATGTATGGCTTGTTTAGGGTCCTTTATGTTGTCTAGTTTCGCTGGGGTTGTGGATTGTAGGCTGGGTTTTCTTTGCTTCATGTCTAAAAGTTGCTTATGAGTGGGTACATATTATATTTGTATTTCTGGGTCTGGGTTACTTCACTCAATATGGTTTTTTTTTTATCCATCCATTTGTCTACAAATTTCAAGATGTCATTATTTTTTACCACTGAGTACTTCTCCATTGTGTAAATGTACATTTTCTTTTTCTATTCTTTAGTTGAGGAGCATCTAGGTTGTTTCCACTTTCTGGCTATTACAAATAATGCTGCTATGAACATAGTTGAGCACATGTTCTTGTGGTATGAATGAGCTTCCTTTGGGTATACAGTCTGCTTTCTTGTAGAACCCAGGACCAGCAGTCCAAGGCTGATACAACCAACCATGAACGTCAATTACTAATTAAGAAAAAAGTAAGTACAGATTTATCTACAGACCAAACTTATGGACATGTTTTCCTTTTTTATTGAAACTAGAATTTTTAATATAATCCACATACTTTCTTTTCTCTCATGAGTATACAAACATGAACATAAAATAATAATATCAATAATAATAACAACAATAGATTTAGATAAAATGAAATGTTTGGGGAGGCTGCTAGTTAGTTTCCCGACTGCCCTGACTTGAAATAATCACACAGAAATCTGTATTAATTGCAATACTGTTTGGCCAATAGCTTAATTGTATTTCTGGCTAACTTTTTATCTTAAATTAACCCATTTCTATTAATTTGTGCAACACCACGAGGTTGTGGCCTACCAGCAAAGTTCCAGTGAGCTCCAGTGGAGGCGTCTGTCTCCTCTGGTGGCTAAATGGCTTCTCCCTGACTCCACCTACTCTTTCTATATATCTTTTCCAGCCTGGCTATATTCTGTTAAACCATTGGCTGAAAGCAGTTTCTTTTTAAACCAATGGCAATCAAAAATATTCATAGTGTAGAGAGGGGAATCCCACATCAATAAAAAAAAAAACAGAATTGAACAAATAAAACAAACAACAGGGGAAAAAAGGCAAATAGATAGTTTAAGAAATATAAGTTGCAGAGACATATGCATTTGCTCAAGTAGAAATCCCATAAAAACACAAAGTTAGAACCCATAATATAAACACGGAGAACGTGTAGGGGTAAAATATTCCTGACAGTTATTATGAGAAAAAGCACCTCAGAAAATACCAATGAGTTCTTTTTGTTTGGACTGCTACTTCTAGGCATGGGACCTGGCGTTAAGCGTGGTTTGTAAACCCAGTAAGACTCTGGGCAAGCAATATTTTCATTTGTAAGAGGTTATCAATTGGAGATGACTTCTGGGTTAGGATGTGGGTTTGTGTCTCCTTCCCCTGTCAGTTCTGGGACTCCATCTGGTGCATACCGGTGAAGCCCTGTGCATGCTGTCACAGTCCCTGAGTTCAGATGTGCATTACCCCTGCTGTGATTAGAAGACTTTGTTTCCTTAGTGTCTTCCAACCCCTCTGGCTCTTACTCTTTCCACTTCCTTTTCTGCAAAGCTCCCTGGGCCTTAGGAAAGGAAACTGATGGAGACAATTCATTTGGAGCTGAATATTCCAAGATCTCTCACTCTCTGTACATTACCTAGCTGTGGATTTCTGTATTTATTCCCACCACTGCAGGAGAAAGCATATCTGATGGTGATTGAGTGAAGCAGTGATCTATGAGTATAGCAGAATGTTAAAAGAAGTCATTTTATGGTTCGGTCCCTTTAGCAGAAGAGTAGTATTTGGTTTTCCCCTAGGTCTCTTGATATAGATATGAATAATTTGCACTGGTATGGATTTGGCTTTATTGACATAAATTTAAGGTCAATCTTGTTATATGTATATTTCTGCATTTGATTAAGGTATAGTGATTGTGTAGTTCATTTAAAAATGTAATGTATAATTAGGAAATATAGGTTGTTAATGGATAATCATCAGTAATAGTCAAGCTTGTAGTCATGTTAGTTAGATTTTCTAGATATATAGAGATATATTTCAGTTAGATAGGCATTCTTCATATCTTTCAAACACTACAGAATATGGCATTTAATGTTTAATAACTTAGGGCTTTTCATGACAATGAGACATGTCTGCTCCTGGCAGCACCAGTTACTTCCTGAGGAAGGTGTGCATCGAAGAGGCTCCTTATTGAGTTTGTTAGCCATTTAGGCAAGAAACTGCTCTTACTTGGACTGTTGCATAAACTGGACATGAAGAACCTACTGAGAGAGGACTGCTGAACTTGCCTAAAGGTGAGATGATCCATCGGGGTTCCTGATTCATGAAAGAGTCTGCAAGACATTCTTCAGGGTACAAAAGAAAGTGACTGAACTGTCTTTGAAATTTCCTGCCTCATGAAAAAGTCTGCTGGATACTATGGGCCTGTATGCTGAAGATGAATGCCCAATGGTACAGAAGAACTTTGGGTGACTGTACAGGTAGTGAGATGTCTCTGTCATTTCTAGAGTTTTGGAAGTTACTTACTTCCTGTTTACTTAGATAATATTATATCCTTCTGGAGTCTTTTATGGAGTTGAAGAATAGATAGATAGTTATAGTTTTCCATTGTTATGATAAAAGATAAAATACTTCTAAATATTGTAACTATAATTCTTGCTTGATAACTATTTTGTTATATGTAATTTACTATGTTAAAGTGAAAGCCTTTCTTTTTTGTTTAAACAGAAAAAGGGGAAATGGTGTAGGAGGTTTTTCTGTCTATATGTTGCTTTCATTGGTTAAATAAAGAAACTGCCTTGGCCTTTTGATAGGGCAGAACTTAGATAGGTGGGGAGAAGAGAACTGAATGCTGGGAGAAAGAAGGCAGGCAGAGAGAGCCACCATGAAGCTTCCAGGTCAGACATGCTGAATCTTTCCCGGTAAACCACGACCTCATGGTGACATACAGATTATTAGAAATGGATTGGATCAAGATGTGAGAGTTAGCCAAGAAGAGGCTAGATATAATGGGCCAGGCAGTAATTTAATTAATACAATTTCTGTGTGGTTATTTTAGGGGTTAAGCTAGCCGGGCACTGGGAACATGGCCTGCTCCTCTTACTACAGTCTCTGACCTATCTAGTCTTGGGTTCTCAATCGTAAAAGCATTGTTGGGGATGGGTTCCACCTTAAGGAACATACTTTAAATCCTATCAGATAGTAATTGTTTAGTCCTATAAACTTTGTGTTACTATTATTAGTGTATTTTACAAACAGGTCACCATTGTAGAAAGAAGGGTTTGCACTTATGTTGGTGTTTATCCTTTTTTGGTAGTATGCAAAGCACCTTCCAGTAACATGAATGCTAATATATATAGGTGAAGGATATAGGTAGGCATCATCCCAACTTTTTCACATTCACTGAGTTGTATAGGTGTTGTCTTCAGCAATAGGGCATACTATCAGTTTCTAGAGTGCCACAAATAACTTTGACTATAGCCTAGGTTTTTTGAGAGGTTTCCCTGGGGTCCCTTTGGCCAGCAACTCAATTAGGTATACCCATTCCTAGAACTAGAGACTTCATTTGGTGACAAGAGATGTCCAGTTGGGGCAACATCTCCCCTGGTTATTTGGTGATTCCTTTTAGATCACTTGCATGTTTGTATATATTTTCGAAAGGTTCTATTATATTAGGTTTTCATGCAAGTCCCCAAATGGCCCTTAGTTTTAGATGTCCAACCCTCACACTCCTTTTCACTCCCACCCTCATTTGATAATCCCACCAAGCTCCCACCCACCCATAAGTTTCTATTCTATTTGCCCTTCCAGGGTGATCTAACCCTAACCCCTAGTCCCTCACTCTATACCTAACTTCTGTGGTTCTGTAGTTGTAGCCCACTTATTGAAGACTTAACAGCTAATTGGGGGGGATCAAATGATTTGTACATATGTCTCTTGGACATCCTGTTGAAGAGATTCAGAACAAAAGACCTAACCATTTCATGAGTCACACACTCAGTAAGCAATATGGTATAAAAGTTGATCAGGGAGAAGAAACATGAGAATAGCTTCCTTAAAAATGTTGCTGCCATGTCTGTTCATCTGTTAGTGATACATTATGCAGAAATTTTTTTTCATGAAAAAGCCAAACAGTGGCTCAGCCACTGACTTATGATGGGCACAATGATATGTTGTTCTCCTAAAATATGAGTATCAGAGAATCAAGGAAGGTTGGCCTCTACTTTCTCCTGAACAAGGCTAAGTCAACATGGGAAATTCTCGTACCACAATTTTACTTATTAACAGGTTATGTTTGAGAAAAAACTTGAGAGGCCAGACAGTGTTTTACTCACTCTGAAATAATTTATTATTTCATAATGTCAATAGAACTCAGAACTTTAAGATTCACTGAAATATTTAATTCATACTTTGATACATATAAAAAATGAGAATATTTGAAATACCATATGTTCTTTTCAACAATTTGATATCACAGAAGAATTATAGCTCACTATTATGAGATGACTTTGGATAGTATGTCTCCATTTTCTCCCCGGCAAGTAATCTATGAGAATGAAATATAGTATATAAATCAAACTTAAAGATGAAATGGTTTACCAACTGGAGTATTTATCCAGCAGAATGACAGAAGCTAAGAATTTTTAAAATAAAAGTATTCAAATAACAAAACAAACAAAACAAAAAACAAAACCCTGAAATTAAGATTGGCATCTGCCAAGCTTTTTTTTTTTTTAATTTGTCCCATAGATTTACACTGACTTTTTGTCTGACTTTGTTTTTGAAACAAAAGTAAATATTTCTGCATAGGAAATTGCTGTAGCTTGAGCAGTTAGGAGGATATGCCCTGTGAATTCCTGCTGGTCACTGCCAAGGAATGAAGCTCCCCTCAGAGATATGACAGGCTGGGATCCTTGCAACATCAGGTGCTTTAGATCTCTCCTAGTTTTATCTACCAAGTACTGTCCTGTGGAATTTAAAGACATCATTGTATTCTAGAAAATGTCTCTATGCAGTAGATGCAGTTACTGAGGTGTGTAGTAAAGTGAATTGCCCGTGGGTGTTCCCATGGTCTAGGGGGTTTACCCATTATTTTAGTTTCCTATTATTTCTAAAAGAAACCAGGAAACAAAAAGGAGCAATGAAAAATGAATGAACTTAACTTGTCCAAAAAGTCCCCACTGTGACTGTGGCTAACTTACACTTATTAGAAAACCACAAAACAAAGGCCACAGCATATACAAATGTAGCTATGAGTCAGTTTAACCTGTCCCTTTCTAGTGGGCCAGAAGCTACCTTGTGGTAGCTTACCAGCTGGTTGTATCCGTTTTCTGAGGTTTTTATTGTTGCTGCTCAAGCTTTAGCGAAAATGAATAAATATTTCGAGTGAAGATTTCTGAAAGAGGAAAGAAGCTCTGGGGGGGCTTTATGAAATGGTGGAATCCTTACTCTTCCTAGCTTGGCAGAGTTGTTTCTTTTTAGATCTCTTCCTTTATAGTAAGGCAATTAGCTGCAAATGTGGACTTCTGCATGCCTGGTAGCAGGCCATTGTCATGGTTCTAAAGGATGAATTGTAGTATTGAAAGATCTACATGTACTAATTGCTTAATAAATACCAGCTAAGATTTTGCATATCAGAATACATGTTTACTATGCTAACAATTTTGTTAGTGTTTTTGACACCTACTTTGTATGTGTGCTTATTTCTTCTTCTTGCATTATCATCTTTTTTTTTTTTTTGAGGGATCTGCTCCTTTTCTCATTTCAACCTTGACACTTCAGTGGTTTCTGTCAATCATGCTACTCCATCTACTTGAATTTTTATGTAGATAGCCATGTAAGCTGATTCAGACAAAGCTCTTCATAATGTTTTCAACTAGACCTAAGAGACAAAAACAAAACAACAACAAAAATCTTTTCATTGTAGTGAAATGCTCACAAATAGAAAAAACCCTAAAAGAAAAGAGGTAAAAAGTAAAGGGGGAAACTCTGGTAGCATTGAAGTTTATAATTTGGGGCTTTCAATTTGAACTTTGTTTTCAGCATTTAACACTGTGTACCAATGCTTAGGAAGATTTTTCTGAGTTCTCAGTCACTTGCAACCAAATGATGCCTACTGTGACACAGGAAAATGGAATTGATGTCTTTCATATCGGATCTTACTACCACTGTATAACTAGATCCACCTATACTACTTTTCAATTTAAGCTCACTAACAACAAACAGTAGCAACAACAAAACATTTCCTTACTGTACAACAGAATATATATGCTTCAGGTCTTTGGAATGGAATTGCTAGGTATGGTTATAACATTTATAGCTGTACAGGTAGATCAGTGGGTATGAGTTAAAGGCTCTGCATAGCACCCTTGCATACCATAGCTGAAAGGATTTTACTCTGGTAGGATGTTATCTTGGAGCTGTAAAGAGTTAATCTGCAGAACCCAAATATCCATTAGACATATAACACCTTAGTCAAGTTTCAACCAAAAGGAATAGGCAAAGTAAAGTGAAATTCTAAATATAGTTGACCTAACTCACATTCCATCTAAAGAAATACAACTTTCACACATACCCCAAAATATGTTGACATACCTGTGATTTCTTTTCACACGTATCTGAGCAACTATTTTCTTGATGTTCTGCCTGCTTCAGAGCTTAGCTATAATAAATTTCCCTAGAGAAGTTTAGAAATGTAACCCTGAGCCTAAGATCACTAAATCCAATTCAAAACTGAAGGGAAATGCTGAAACAGGAAACAAAAGAAAGTAACGTACTGAATTTTTGTACAAGCCCAGTTTTATTTTCTCTCAGTGTTAAAGACATAAAATCAAGGCAAAATTGTGACCCAAGGCTATAAAAACATTCTTAGCTAATTGAGTGTGACTGATAGAGCTAATCACAATGCAAAGAAGGCTGAAATTAAGGACCATCTAGACCTGAATGAGGCTTCATTATTACTGACTGTCATTTCTTTCTGGTTTTACCTACTTTGGGCTACGATTTATATTTAAAATGACAATGCATAATATTTTAATATCTTTGTAAGAGTATATAAAAATAGAAATATAATTATACACATGTATATTTATTACTATTACATATGAGTAGTTCTTACAAC